>JAASGM010000126.1:0-35523 GCA_023334215.1 Globisporangium cystogenes | reverse complement strand
GCTGCTGCAGATGTGCGTGCGGACTGTAGAGAGAGAGAGAGAGAGAGAGAGACAGAGAGAGAGAGAGTGAGACACTCACACAGAGTGGTCTCGCGCTGCTCTCGCTTGCATCCCGTCGATAGACTGCGACGCTCTTCATTCTAATACACAGCCGCTTGCGGTGACTCGCCCCGCGTCACGCGTCGGTCAGGTGGAGGTAGCCGTCCTGGTCGTCCGTCGACCCGGCGGGCAGCAGCGGCGAGCGCATGGACGCGTCTGTGATGAGGCAGATCTCGTCGTCGTCGAGGACGCCGAAGTCCTTGCCGGCGCCTCCCGCCTTGCCCGCCGCGCTCGCCTCGGCCGCCGACTTGTGCTGCACGAGCAGCGCGACGCCCGCGGCGATGCTCAGCAGCGCCGCCGGGTACAGCACGAGCTCCTGCGAGCTCATGGACCGGTCGGCGTCGTAGAAGATGGCGCCGCCGACGACGCTGAACGTGATCCAGCACGCCTGGAAGATCGGGAAGACCGTCATGATGTCCCCGAGCGCCGTCGCCATGTTGAGGAAGTGCGTCTGCACGAGGATGCACACGAACATGCCGCCGATGAACACGTACGTGAGCCCGTACTTGAACTGGTTGTCGCCCTTGAGCGACAGCGCGACCATGATGGCCGAGCACTTGGCGAGCAGCACCGTGATCGCGCCGACGATGCCCGAGCAGATCGCGTAGTAGTACGGCACGCGGTTCGGCACGGACGCGTCGTCGAGCGCGTCGTCCGCCGCCGCCGCGTCCGGGTCCGCGGCCGCCGAGAGCAGCAGCGCCTTGAGCGCCTCGGGCGACCCGTTGGCGGCGTTGGCAGCGTCCCGCCCGCTCCTGTCGCCGCTCGTGCGCATCTTGCGCTCCATCGAGAGCAGCCGGCGCTCGATGCTCTGGATGCGCGCCTCGAGCGCCTTCATGCGCTGCTTCTGGCGCTGCTTGGACCAGTACACCTGGTTCTTCAGGCGGTTCGCGACCGAGCCCTTGATGGTCGCGAGCATGCTCACGGCGCACACGCCGACCGCCACGATGTACACCACGAACTCGGTGCGCAGGAAGCGCTTCTCGAGCTCCGGGAGCGGGTACTCGGCGTTCGGCTCGGCGATCCACGCGATGATGACGACGCCCACGATCACGAAGAGCACGCCGCCCAGGTCCGTCTGCCCTCCCGTAATACGCACACACAGCGCACGTTAGGCTGTGCACGTCGGCTCCTCTGACAACGCGGACGAAGCGGCGCACCGCGTAGAGCGCCTCCTTGTTGAGGAAGTAGGCGGTGAAGACGTTGGCGACGAGCGTGGCGCCGCCGCCGAGCGCCGCGACGAGCGACTGCGTGGCGAAGCCGAAGGCCGTGAAGTCGCCGATCGAGCCGAGCACCACGAGCGCGAGCCCGAGCCACCAGAGCGGCCGGTGCACGTACGGGCGGCGCGCGCTCGCTGGCAGCACGCGCGCCTCCTGCGCGTGCGAGAACTTCTGCACGTTGACGCCGAGGTTCGAGACCACGGAGGCGACGACGGCCAGCGCCGCGCCGAACGTCTCCCACTGCGTCAGCGCCGTCGCGCGCATGGCTGGCGGCAGCAGCAGGCGGCGGGCGGCGCGGGTGGTGGAGGAGGAGGCACGTGTGTGACGTGTGGGGGAAGCTCGGGAATTGAGGGAGCTTTCTTCAACTAGGAGCAAGTTCGCATCTGGAAATGGTCCTGCTGAAATGTATAGAGAAATTCTACTTTGGTTTAATTTTGAGTGACACTCTCAGCATACAAAGAGCAAGTGCTTTTTAGTGTTGCGAAACTAACGCGATCGTAGAATGTGAAAAACAGTCTCCGTAGTTGTCGCCCATTCCAGTCCAGGGCAGGTAGGAAGAAGCACCAAACTCTGACATGCATGGTACGAACACACAGTGCAAGTACCGCACGCGTGGTGCAGCAAGCGAGTGGCAACGATTCATCAGCATCGAGCACACGAGCGGAGCACGAAGCGATCATTGTCATGATCGGCTGTGTCATGTAAAATGGCAAATTTCAAATGAGTGACACGTCACTACGTAACATGAATGCCATGTCACTATCTCAAAAAAGCCGCGCGACAACAAAAGATCAGAAGCGTCCCTGAAGCGACGCACGCAAGCAGCGTAGCGACAAGGAGCGCGGCGCCGGCACACTGTAGCAGCAGCAGCAGCAGCGGGACGTGCACGGGCGAGCACCATGAACCGCTACAAGATCACCAAGCAGCTGGGCGACGGCACCTACGGCTCGGTGCTCAAGGCCGTGAACCGCCAGTCAGGCGAAGTGGTGCGTCCGTCGTGAGAAAGGGACGACGCGCGCGCGTCGCTCAACTCGCCTGTTGCCCTTTGCAGGTCGCCGTGAAGAAGATGAAGAAGAAGTTCTACTCGTGGGAAGAGTGCATGCAGCTGCGCGAAGTCAACGTGCGTGCACCTCCGGGACAGTGTAAGCCGGTGCGGCGTACGTATGGAGGCTGACCGGTCGCTGCGTGGTGCGTGCGCAGTCGCTCAAGAAGCTCAACCACCCCAACATCATCAAGCTCAAGGAAGTGATCCGCGAGAACGACGAGCTCTACTTCGTCTTCGAGTACATGGAGAACAACCTGTACGAGGCCATGAAGAAGCGCGACCGGCACTTCCCCGAGTCCAAGATCCGCAACCTCATGTGCGGTCGCTCGTCTCTATCGGTAGTGAGTGTGTGTGTGATCCCCGATGCGCTGACGCAGACGCTCGGTGCTCGCAGGTACCAGATGCTCCAGGGACTCGCGTTCATGCACAAACACAGCTTCTTCCATCGAGACATCAAGCCCGAGAACATGCTCGTGAAAGGAGACATCGTCAAGGTCGCGGACTTCGGGCTCGCGCGCGAGATCCGCTCGCGGCCGCCGTTCACCGACTACGTCTCCACGCGGTGGTATCGCGCGCCAGAGGTGCTGCTGCGCTCCACGACGTACAACTCGCCGATCGACGCCTGGGCCATGGGCTGCATCATGGCCGAGCTCTTCACGCTGCGGCCGCTCTTCCCGGGCAGCAGCGAGGGCGACCAGCTCTACAAAATCTGCTCCGTGCTCGGGAACCCGACGCACAGCACGTGGCCGGAAGGCATGAAGCTCGCGGCGCAGATGAACTACCGGTTCCCGCAGTTTGTCCCGACGCAGCTCTCGCAGCTCATCCCGCACGCGAGCCCGGAGGCGATCCAGCTCATGACCGACATGCTCAAGTACGACCCGAACCAGCGCCCGACGTCCAGCCAAGCGCTGCAGTACCCGTTCTTCCAGGTGAACGTCAACGTGTCCGTGCCGCTGAGCGTCTCGACGCCCGGCGCCGCGCAGCTGCACGAGCGCTGCGAGTCTTTCGCGCCGCACGACAAGGCAGACGCGTTCACGCCGCCGCAGCGGAGCGCAGAGCAGAAAACGTCGTCGAGCGGGAGCGTCGGGGGCGGGCTCAGCAAGAACCAGCAACTCAGCGACACGGGCAGCTTCGGCAGCCTCCGGCAGGCGAGCGGCAGCTACAACGCCACCGGCGGCGCGTACGCTGCGGCGCGGGTGCAGCCGCGCAACGCGATGGCGGCTGCCGGAAGCAGTCTGCTCAGCGGCGGGACGCCCCAGAACAGCGGCGGCCGCAGTCTCGACAGCGGCGGGCTCGCGGGCGACGTGCCGGGCAGTCGTTACGCTCGGCAGGCGCGATACGCGCCGGGCGTGCCCTCCACCTACGGCCAGGACGAGGACGGCGGCAAGTACTCGGGCGGCAAGCGGCCGTACGTCCCGACCGGCGCCGGCGCCATGGGGTCGCTCGCCGCGACCGCCGCACGCCCCGCGAACCTGCCGCTCGGCACGAGCGCCGCCGTCGGCGTGGCCGGCGGGCTGGGCGGCTACAGTCGGCACAATTTTTGACTGCGCTCCTCACCGCCGACGCCGACGCCAACGCCGCCGCCAGCCTGGGACTCGACGCCTCCAGCAGCAGCAGCAGTCGCATCGACAGCCAGTGGCGCTCCCGCGCGCTCCTCGAGCACAAGCAGGCGAGCGCGACGCCAAAGCGCAGTATTTATATATCACAGGAGCCACCGCTTGCTTCCCTTCCGCTGCGCTCGCCGTCGTCGTCGCCGCCGTCGCGAACGTGTCCGTGTGGTGGTGTCCCGGCGGCTGCTCTGCTCTGCTTGTCTGTATGGGTCGGTCCTCTGGTCACAGCTTACTGGCCGCCTGCGTTCATCGTCGCGGAGGCCACGAGCTCCTTCTCGACCTGCTCCATCTTGACGCTCAGCGCGTTGAACGCCTGCATGTACTTGCCGGCGCAGCGGTCCGTGCAGCTCATCTCGCCCACGTTGAGCTGCCCGTCGGTGTACTTGAACTTGCACTTGTGGAAGCAGACGCGCGACATGCGCTCGAAGAGGTCCGCGTACGACTGCATGTTCACCTTGGCGAGCATGAGCTCCGACTGCTGCGGCGACTGCTGCGGCGCCGCGCCGCCGCCGCCCATGAGTCCGCCGAAGTTCATTCCTGCTGCTTGATGTGAGCTCTGACTTTGTGAAAGCCACTCGATTGTCCACTTCTGCATTTTGTCACTATAGAAGTAAACAGCTTGATAAATACCTCTGTTTTGGCACTATTGAGCACACTTTTGTGCCAATGCACAAAATACTGGTTCCATTGTGGCACAAAAAGCGTGTTCAAGGAACAAAACACGAGTGAAAATGGTACACGGACTTGAAGCGACGTTGTGGAAGGTGACGATGCGCGTCGTGGACGACCGCGAGGTGCTCGCTGTGGACGAGGAGCTCGAGTCGCTCGCGCCGCTGGCATCGGATTTCCCGAACGCCCAGCACCTCAATGTCGCGGTGCGCGTGCCTTCATGATTGATTACACTGGGGGACACGAAAGAGCTCACCTGTGTCCCTGACCCCAGTTCAACAGCCTCACGAGCATCTCCGGAGTCGAACAGGTTCGCACAAGGCTCCCGACTGCGAGCTACGAAGTGTGACACGGAGACGCGAGCTTATAAGCGTGTAGGTGTCCCAGCTACGCACGCTCAACGTCACGCACAACGCGCTTGCGTCGCTCTGGGAGGTGGCTGCGCTCGCGCACCTTCGAGTGCTCAAGTGCTCCCACAACGACATCGCGGATCTGAGCTGGCTCGCAGAGCTGCACGAACTCCAGGAGCTCTGGGCGACCCACAACCGCATCGAGAGAGCGCAGATCGCGCACCTGCAGTCGCTGAGCCAGCTCGGGACACTCGTGCTTCACCCGAACCCGTGCACCGAGTCGCCGTCGTATGTGTGAGTTGATCAGAGTTCTTGTCGATGCCACCACGTCAGCTCAACTCACACAAGCTCGTCGCTTCCGTGCGCGCTCCAGAACCGATGCAGTGAGAACACTCCCGTGGCTCGAGCGCATCGACACAGTCGTCGTGGATCAGGCGCTCCGAGACGAGGCGCAACACGCGGACGAGCGAGAAGCGCTGTCGACGGGCTCGACCGACTGCTCCATGTATCTGCTGTCCGGCTGGCCCGACGGTGCGGGCGCGCGTTCGTCAAGAGTTAGCCGGACTCTGAGCCTCTCGACGTACTGACTCTGCTGCGAGTAGGAGAGGACTCCAAGCCCCCGACACCTGCGTCGCCGCCACAAGCGTCCCTGGTGCCCACGGCAGCGACCGTCACACAGCCTCCACCTCGGAAGTCGAAGCGAGTGCGTGTTGGGTAGGGTCGTGTCTTCCACAGTTCGATCGCCTTCACACTGACCCGGGTGCACTTGCTGGCTGTGTAGGAGATCGCGGAAGAGCTCATGCGGAACTTCCCGGTGCAGGACTACATCCCCGTCCAGGCCGAGAACCAGCAACAGGATCACGGGGAAGAAAGTGAGAGAAGCCACGACGCATCACCGAACACTCAGGAGACTGTAGCGCCACTCGAGGCGAACGAACCACTCTCCCAACAGGACGAAGCACCAACCGACTCCCTTGAGGACGCCTCCAAGAGTGACTCAAGATCAGAACACGAGCCCCAAGAAGCCGAGGAGGACACTTTGGCATCGCCTCCTCCGCCTGAGTCGACGATCTCGTCCATCGCGAGCGCAGTGTTGTCACTGCCGACGTTCACCTCCGACGGGTTCCTCAGGCGCCACGCACCGAAGCCTAAGGCTGCACCAGCAGCGAGCGCAAGCAGGAAGAAGAGCTCGGGAGCCAAAGGCAAAGGTGGCATCACTGCATCTCCGGCGTCGACGCTGCCCTCTGCAGCAGACGTGAGCTCCTTCAAGCAGGACGAGTGGCTTCTCGCGTACCCGAACTCGACAGTCGCCGCCGTGCACGTCCGCTCGGACGGCTCAGCGATTGCGAAGTGGCCGAACGGCACCATCGCCGTGAGTGTTGACCGTGAGCGAGACGGCTTCCGCGCCTATGCGGCGCACAAGGACGGGCAGATCGCGCTGAGCTTCGACTCGCTCGGCGTGGGCTTCGTCAACTACTACCCGAGTGGCAAGATGATGGTCTCGACGACGTCCGGCGGCGACGGGCTCTTCTTCTCCAGCGACAGCTTCTCGATCCTGCGGCAGTGGGACGCGCATATGAACATCAAGGACGAGCACTTCGAGCCCGTGGACGCGCTCGGCAGCGAAAGCGACGGCACTCTGCTCTACAAGCTCAGCGAGGGCATCGGCATCCGCCTCCAGCTGATCGACTCGACCAGCGACGCGAGCGAGGCTTCGACGACAGTCCTCGCTTCCAAGCCGAATGCCACGAGTCCAATCCAGCTGACCGTGTACTTCGCGACGACGAACGGCATCCGCTACAAGTTTGTCAACAGCATCAACCACACTACAGCTGCCGCCAGTGGCCACCAGAGCGATGCGTGCGACTGCGTGTTCGGGAAGCAGCAGGCAGTAGCGTCAAAGCGGGAAGAGAACAAGCCGCCACCGATTCCGCACGCCGACCTGCTGCTCGACATCCGCGCCGCAGTCGCGAGTCTTCGGTCGTAGAGAAGAGAGAACGACCAACAGGATCGAGCCCACAGGAGACAAGGAGATGGAACCCGTCGAACGGAAGCGTTGGAGCGAGTACCGACGACACTGTGTGGCTCTGTTGTTGCTGCTGCTACAGCGCTGCCAAAGCATGTTGGCTTCGAGCTGCTCTCGCGATCACCAGCAAGCTGGAGGTCTCCGTCGCTGGCGACTCGGCTCCGAGCAGCCGACACCTTCGCTGCCACCGACTACGCCGCCTTGAAGCCGCGACGAATCCCACGACGATCGCCACAGCAGCAGCGCCGCAGAGAACCTGCGCCTGCATGATGGCGTTCGGCGTCAGAGCTAAAGCCGGAGCAGTCGAACTCGGCAGTCTCAGTGCTCTCGCGGCCATGACGGTCGCACCGAACACCACCTCCGCTGACTCTACTGCTGCGATTCTTGCTCCCGCTGATCCGGAGCTCTTGCTCCCGGCATCCGTCCCTGCTTCGTTGTCATTGCTGTCGTCGTCTCCGTCGTCAGTGCCGCCGCCGCCCTGGTTTGTGGTGTCCAAGTTGCCAGGCTGCATGAGCTCGCTCATGGGCTTCTGCGTGATCGTTCTGAAGATCGACTGCACGATGTACACGTCCTTGCCGGCGGTCTTCTGGGACACCTTGAGCTCGTACGTCGCGAGCTTGCAGCTGTAGATATCGCACCGCCCGGATAGCGCGATCTTGGAGCTCTCGCAGCCGTCCACCGAGAACAGCAAGCTCGTGAGGTCGGCCACGAGGCGGCTGCGGACGAAGTTGACGCGGTGCAGGCACAGCCGCGTCGTGATGTGGCGCTCGTAGTTGTTGCGGTAGCGCACGGCGTCGAGCGCGATGCGGACGTTGTCCACCGAGATCGGCGTGGGCGTCCACGACGAAGACGACGCCTCGCCGCCGTCTTCCAGCGAGTGGCCGGCGGCGTTCCCCTGCGACCCGGAGGAGGTTGCGCCAGGGTCATCGTCAGGAGCGGGTGTGGGCTTCCGTGTTGTTGACGTCGGTGTGGGCTTCACAGAGGTCTTTGGCGTGAACGTTGGTGTGGGCTTCGGCGTGAGCTTCGGCGTGGACTTTGGTGCGACTGGTGTTGGTGGTGCCTTTGGTGTAGTCGCGGACTTCCGTGTCGGTGTCTGCGTTGGCTTTGGTGCCGGAGCCAGAGAAGGAGGCGCTTTGGGCGTAGACGTCCCCTTCGGTGTCGCCTTCGGTGTCGCCTTTGGTGTGGACGTTGGCGTCGCTACTAGTGCTGGTGTGGCTTTCGGAGTCAGAGTCGAAGCTCGGGTGACATTCGCTGGCGGTGTTGGAGATGGTGATGGTGACCTTGGCGCTGGCGTCGGCTTGGGTGGCGGGGGTTGTGTGGACTTTGCGGCAGGTGTCGGTGTCGGCGTCGGTGCCGGGGTTCGTTTGGCTGTTGACCTCGGCGTCGGAGTTGTTAGTGCAGACCGTGATGGTGTTGGCGCTCGCGCTGGTGCAATCTTCGGAGCGGGTGCCACCGCCGAAGGCTTTGGCGTCGACTTCGGCGCGACTGATGCCGGTGTCGGCGGAGTCTTTGGCGCTGCAACAGACTCGGCTCCTTGGTGCGGCTGCTTGACGCGGGCGACAACGTCGGCGCGCCGAGTCGCCTCCAGCGTGTCGAGCCGCTCGCCGACCGCGACGGGAGCAGCGAGTAGCTGCAGTGCAAGCACGATCGCCACGCAGAGAGCGACGCGACTGCGCGGCTGCCGACGCCTCGAGCTCGTCGTCATCGCGAGTCGGTGCTGCTCTCAGAGTATCACTCGCTCGTGCGTGGCAGCGTGTGCGAAGGTGAGTGCGTTCAGAGAACGAGAAGAGCAGCGAGGCGACACGTCACGGTGCTGGCGTCGGCGTCGCTTCAACGTGGTGGCGGTGTAACGTAGTGCAAGAACTCGCCGCGAACGTGTGTGAAGGTGTTCGGTGGTCGCGTTCGACCTGCTTGCTTGCACGACGGCGACGACGAGGTCGCCGCCTACCGTTCTGCCTACCTACAGGCTGCACCTTTGGACATGGAAACATGCACGTGCTGCATACTCAGGTGGGCGAAAGCGTCTCGCGCCACACCAGCCGCCTTACATGTCGCGGTTCGCGAGCGAGTCGTACCGGAAGCCGCGCTGCGAGCGCTTCACCTTGACGCCTGCCACGAGCGCGAAGAGCAGCGTGAGCACCCCCACGGACGCGATGACCGTCGCGAAGCCGACCGAACTCTTGACTCCGTCGACGGTCGCGGCCAGCTGGACGTGCAGCACCTGCTCCCACGGGCGGTCCGGGTGCTTCTTCACGATGTAGTCGTAGCGGTCGATGCTCATGCCCGTGGACTCGTCGAAGAGCGGTGTGCCGCCCGTGTACATCGTGTGCTTCGGGTCGCCGAACTGGTTCAGGTCGTTCGCGGCGATCCACGTGTCGATCTGCTGCTTCTCCTCTGCGTCGACACACACACACACACACTGACGTTAGCTCTTCCGCTCCAAACTTCCACACACAAACACACACACGCACACGCGCAGGAGGGATGCAAGACAGAGAACCGATCGCGTTACGGCAGCTTAGGCTACTCTTCCGCCCCTCGCGCACCCGCAGCCAGTCAGAAGTCCCACGTACTGTCGTCCGCGAGCGGCTCGGTCTGGAGCGCCGCGAGCACGTTCTCGGGCTTCTCCACGGCCTTGACGTCGCCCACCTTCTTGATCTTCTTCACCTGGAGCGTGTCGGTCCACGTCTGCTCGTAGACGCGCACGACGAAGCGCGAGGGCGACGGGCACGCGTCCTTCGCGCACGCGCCGGCGAAGCCCGTGGACGCCACGTTGCAGCCCTCGACGTGGAAGCGGTAGTTCATGCCCGAGACCACCTGCTGCTCCACGGCCGTCACGTTCGTCACGCACACGCGCGTGGCCCCCACGGAGCTCGCGTACGCCGCGTCGCCGCCCTGCAGCGCCGCCAGCAGCGTCGGCTTCGTCGCCGCCACGTCTCCGGTCTCCCAGCCGCCGGGCATCCCTCCCTCCGCGCCGCCCGCCGCCAGCGCCACCAGCGCCGCCGCCGCCATCATCGTCGCGTGCACCATCGTCGTCGCTTGCTTTCTCTCGCGCTTTTGAGCTCTTGGGCGAAGTTGCAATAATGGGACGCAATAGATGGGACGCAATAAGATCCTTCTCGTGTGCTCAAGCCAAGTATCCCATCACAATGACTGCAACCTTGGGTGTGGCGAGTGTGGATGCCGAGGATGACGACTGGCGTGTTTGTTACTATGGGATCGACACGCAGGGCGGCGACGGACTCGACGCACTCGCACGGCGGCTTTAGACCGCGAATGCGAGCGCCACGCCGCTCACGAGCGCCGCCATCGCGCCGGTGTGACGCGCGCGTGCGGCACTCTGCGGCGACGGCGACTTGGCGGCGTCACTGCCACCCGCGGCCGTCGAGTTGCTGCTGTTGCTGCTGTTGCTGTTGCTGCTCGAGGCAGCCGGCGTCGGTGCTGAAGTGGTGGCGCTGCTCGGACTCGGACTCGGACTCGGGGATGAGGAGCCGGCGGCCAGCAGCTCGATGGACGTCACATCGAGCGTGCTCGTCCACACCTGCTCGAAGAGCTGGATGGCGTAGTCGTCGCAGACGCTCGCGGTCGTCGTGAGCGTCCGCCCGGCGCAAGTGCCCGCGTTCGCGGCGCTCGCCACCTTGCACGCCTGCACCTCGAAGCGGTAGTTGGTGCCCGCGACCACCTGCTCCGACAGCGCGCGGATCTCGAACACGCACACGCGCGCGCGCACGTCCGCGCGGTAGCTCGACTCGTTCTTGAGCGCGTGGTCGAGCAGCGCGCGCGTCTCGTTCGTCACGGCCGCGGAGCTCCAGCCGCCGGGGACGCCGAGCTGCGCGGCGCACAGTTGCGGCGCCGCGCACAGCAGCAGCAGCGTCGTGAGCGCCAGGAGTGCGCGGGTGAGCGGGGATGCGGAGGACATCGCGGGGCTGCTGATCGCTGGTTCTCTGGGAGCCTTGCGGTGGTGTTGGTGCTGGTGCTGGCGAAGGTGGCGGCGGACTTGTGCCGACGGTGCGGAAGAAGCGTTATTGTGAACCCATGCGAGCGAATTAGTACCCACATGGGGCACTTGAACATGCGCGGCAGCTCGACAAGATCCGCCGCGCAGACGAACTCGAGCACAGCGAAAGGAACCGCGGATGTTGCGCAGCGTGTTACGTGCTCTCGTCGTGTGGACATGGCGGCATGTCTCTGTCTGTAGACAGAGCTCACAGTTGGCTGCCGTGCTGACGGATCGGCGTGGACGATGACGCGGGTGGAGAGCTGCGCTTGTCGATTCTCGGCGGCGCCTCGGTGCGTTAGTGGATCACGTGGCCGCAGCGACGCTCATGCACACGATTGCGATCGCGAGTGCGGACTGACCGAGCTGCGCTGCGATCGAATCGCCGACTTGGTGCTTCACGAAGTGAGGGGGAGGCGAGGATGCTGGTGGTTGGATGGACGCGATGCCACCTCCATCGCCGCGCGAGAAAGAGTCTCGACTGCTGCTCGGTTCTGGTGACTGCAGTGCTTCGATCGTCCGCGGAGGCTCCGTACGGGCGGGGAGAGAACTGTTGAGCACGTCGCGGGTGTCCTTCGGCGCGTCCGTGATCGTGTAGTCGATCATGAGCACCTGCGAGGCGTTGACGGTCCCCTTCGGTTCGAAGACGCGAATGTCATACATGTTGCACAGGACGTACGTGTGCAGTTGGTTGGGACACAGTCCAGCGTCGGTCACGTTGTCGATCTGGCACGCGAAGCCGTGGTACTGATAGTTCGCGCCGGCCGCGAAGGTTTGCTCGTAGAGCACGTCGAACGAGAAGAGACACACGCGTGCTTTCACGGTCGCGCGGTAGTTGTACTCGCTCCGGAGAGCAGTCGTGAGGCGCGTGACGTCCTCTTTGCGAAGCTCGACGAGCCGCCAACCGCCAGCCGGGACGCCAGCGAACGGCGAGATCTCGCCGCCCGCAGCAGTAGCAGCGACGACTGCGAACAGCACGATCTGTGCGAGGATGAGTCTTGCGGCGGGAGGCATACTCCTGAACGTCTGTTTCAGATGTCCTTGTGATGTGGTAGCGTCTGGGGGGCTTGCTTGAGCTTGGTGACGACAGGACAAGTGTGGCGCACGCGACAGCATCAAGTGTAGTGAAACAAGCTCACGACATCTTGTTCAGAAAATGCCGTTCGGGACAAGAGTGTAGCCATGTCCCGAATCAACTCAGCGTCGCTTCAAGATCGACATGCCGAACACGCTTCGCCGTCACTCCTGCTGCCGCCACTTCCGCGCACGCACACACGCTCGAGCGCGATGCACAAGCTCACAAACGTCGAGTCGCAGCGCATGATGGCGGTCATGGGCGACCTGCTCGACCGCCTCAACTACCTCACGTACGTGCCGCTCGAGCCGCAGGCGGAGCTGCTCGCGACGCTGCGCGAGAACCGCTGCCTTAACTCGGCCGAGCTGCTGCGCGAGCACTGGCGCTGGGAGCAGCTCTTCGCGCAGGCGCTCGACGCCATGGACAGCCGCCAGGACGACATCGGCGACCAGGTTCGGCTCACGGCGCGAACGCTCTGCCGCGACCTGCGCGAGAACCCCGTCGGCGTCGAGATCCTGTACCACCACGGCACCGTCTCGCACGACCGCTCCGAAGACATGCAGATGCTCGTGAAGGCGCTGTCAGAGCTCACGGATCTGACGCACAGTCAACTCGAGAAGACGCTCGAGGACGCCAAGTCGAAGAAGGAGCTCATGAACGTCGCGGAGGCGCGCATGAAGCAAGCAGAAGACGAACGAGTGGCGATCCGCGAGAAGCTCGGGGAGCTGCGGCGTACAAAGGAGGAAGAGCTTGCACTGCTGGATTCGCAAGTGCAGAAGCTGCGCAACGAACTGCACTCGCTCAATCAGGTGCTGTGTCTGTCTGTCTGTCTGGTGTCGTGACGACACGACACTGCCGTGTGATTCTGCTGCAAGTTTGAGCTCACGACCGCATACTCGTGTCGACAGAGCGCCGCGCACGAGCTCAACATGATCGAAGCCGAGCTGAAAGAGGCGCAGAGCAAAGCCCACGAGAACCATTCGCAGGAGATGAAGCTGCTGCTCGACAAAGCTGCCGCGCTGCAGGCGAGCGCGGGCAAGATGGCGCAGGAGCACCAGGAGGAAGAGGACGTGCTGCGCAAGAAGAAGTGCAAGACCGCCGCCGAGGTCGCGAGCGTTGTGGAGAAGTATGACGTCGAGATGCTCGCGATGGAGGAAGAGACACGCAGCCTTACGAGCGCGTCCGAGCGAGAGCAGGAGCAGTGCCAGGAGCTGCACGAGCACTTTATCAAGGTCGGCTCTGCGCAGAGCGGAGCGGCGTTCCTCGAGAGCGTGCGACTGACTTGGATTGTCGTGTCTTTCGCGGGCGACGTCGACGATCGCGACAGATCGACGAGGAGCAGTCGCGCATCGACGCGGAGGAGAAGGTGCTCGACGAGATCCGGGCTCGCGAGCGCGAGAAGCAGCAGGTGCGTCTGGTCTCTCATTTGAATGAAGCGTGCGCGTCGTCCGCGATCAGAGAGGGGATGGTGGCAGTGCCTGGTGCCTAGTGGACTGCCGGGTGTCTCCTCTGACCTTCAACTCGCTTGCCCGTGCCCCTGCACCTCGCAGTTCGTGTTCGACGCCGCCACGCGCATCCAGAAAGTGTACCGGGGCGTACTCGCGCGCCGGGAGTACGCCAAGATGCTCGCGAAGACCAAGAAGGGCAAGAAAGGAGGCGGCAAGAAGGGCGGCGGCAAGAAGAAGTAGTCGATCCGAGCATATGTGTCGGTCGGAGAGCAAACGTCCCGGAGCAGACACGCAGCACCACATCGGACTCTGTCAGCAATCGCGCTACGCTACTGCAGGACGTTAAAGCGTGAGCGTGAAGTGAGTGCGAGGGCTCGCTCGTCGACCATCGAACAGCCGAACTGTGCTCGGCACTCGAGAACTGAAGACGGTGGTGGCAGCTTGGCGTGGCGAGCAACGTGGCGCTTGGGCGTCACCGTTGTGGGGGCATCGAGCTCGATGCCTCGAGGCTGCATAGAGGGCAATGCACTTGAAGGGTGCACACACCGAGCATTTTGGCGAGCAGAGAGATTGGACGTGGTGGAGATCTCTCTTGTGTGTGTGGCTGTGCGGCGGCGAACCGGATCTCTGTGTGCTGCAAATCAGCACGGAGCTTTGGTTTTGTATCGTCGGCGCCGGCGGCGGGTGGCGGCGTCGGCGGCGTCATGCAGACATGCAGGTCTCGAGTCTCGACGCGCAGAGAGAGCAGCGCAGAGCAAGAGAGCGAGCGAGCTAGAGAGAGTCCACAATGTGACGAGGGGATCGGCAACAATGTTGGTCGTCAAGCAAAGCGGCTGTTGTAAAGCGCGCAGAGCAGCAGCGTCGTGGGACGTCGTAGAGGCTGCCTGGTGGGAAGTCCGCTCGACGCGGCTCTGACTTGAGCGTTCGGGGTCGACCAGCTTGGCGAAAAGCGTTGCCGTCGTCGTCGTCGGAGGCGTCGGCGTCGGCGTCGAGCAGCAGCTTCAACTGCGTCTACACACACCGGAGCTTTCCGGATAAGACGAAGTCGCGCTCGACCAACGCTACTGCGGCGCGCTGTGCTCACCAAGCGAGCGCTCTACTGAATCTCTCGAGCTAGAGTACAAGAGCGCAAGCAAGAGCGCAAAACCAGCGCTGGTGCGGCACCATGCATACTTACGCGTGCTCGAGGAGCTCTCCCGAGTGTGGTTTGTTTCGAGAAACGAAGCTCCGCGCGATTCGAGCTTTAGAGCTCTTGCAGTTCTCGCTCGCAGTTCTTCTCGCGCTGCGGGCGGCGGGCCGATCTAATCGGACGCACAGGCACACTCGCCGCTACTCCTGCTACGTTGGCGAGCAGTGGCGCTCCGATCGTGTGCGCTGGCGCCGCTGCCGCCACCGCCGCAGCAGCAGCAGCAAACGCGTACTGGAGCACGCTGGCGCTTTGGCGAACAAACGATATCATCCTCGAGTGCTGGTGTAATTCGAGGTCGAGCTGGGCTTAAAACGGGGTTGGAAAGCGCCAAGTCGCCCACAATCGCGCATTCCAGACAGTGCGAGGCACCGTAAATCGCCGATTCAAAACGGAGCTCCGTCGTCCTCAAATCTGAGCCGGCGAGGGCTCGGTTTCGTCGTTGTTGACAGTGACTTCGCTTCGGCATCTGGGAGAAAAGTGACTGGGATTGGCTATAGAGTCGCCGCGAGTGCCTCGAACGAGAGAAAGAGAGTTCGATAGAGAGAGGACTCGATAGAGAGCGCTCAGGTCACTGGGACAAGCGTGTGTGTGTTGTGTGTGTTTGCGTTGTGTGTGTGAGAGAACGACACTCGAGCAGCAGCATTGCAGGCATCCGATCGCCGCCGCCGTCACTGCCGCTTCCGCCTCCTGTGCCGCGCCAGTTCTGCTTCCGCCGACCCCGAGTCTTCGAAAGTCGCCTCCGATCGGCACGCGCGAAAAGCGGCAGAGTTCGCAGTCGCACTCGGTCGGTCAGCGAGGGCGTCGGTCGGCGCGAGCAGCTGTCGTGCGGTTGCGAAGAGGAAGCACGCGAAGAGCTTTTCTCCTCCCCCTTCGACGGCGCCTCACCCCACCACCCACCCACCCCTTCGACCTCTCTCCTCCGCTCTCTACACGAGCGACGCGCTCTCTCCTCTCTTCGGTCGAGGAGCTCTCTCTCTCTCTCTCACCCGCGGCGACCAGCATGCCACACCAACTCCATCCGCAACAGCAGCAGCAGCAGCAGCAGCACTATCACCAGCAGCAGCAGCACTACCACCAGCAGCAGCACTACAGCCACCACCACCACCAGCACCACCTCGGCCACCCCCGCAAGATGGGCTCGACCGGGCAGCCGTCGTCGTCGCGCGGCGCCGCGCCCGCGCTGCAGCACCCCGACCGCCTGCAGCACCTCTCGGGCATGCTCGAGGTCAAGTTCAAGGGCGGCGCGTTCTCGACGTGGTCGGACGTGTTCGTGCGCCTCGAGGGCCGCTGGCTCACGGTGCACAAGCGCGAGCGCGAGCCGCACCGGCTCGGCGCCTTCGAGCTCGGGCCGGGCGTCGAGGTGACCGACCTGAGCGACGCCGAGGCGAGCACCAAGTTCCCGCGGCGCTTCGACGTGTTCTGCAAGGGCGGCGCGCTCGCGGCCACGGAGATGGGTTTCCGCACCAAGTCGCGCAAGGACCGCGACCTGTGGGTGCTCGCGATCGCGACCAACATCCACATCCTCAACTCGGCCGGGCTCGACACGACGTTCGGCATCGCGGACCTCGAGCCCGTGGTCGTGCGCATGCGCGAGGCGCTGACGCTGCGGCCGATACGCATCCGGAGCGACCTCGCGATCCGGTGCGCGTCCGGCGCGGACCTCGTCGCGTTCTTCGTGGCCGAGGAGCTCGCGGCCGACCGCACGCACGCGAGCATCATCGGCCGCCGGCTGCTCGCGATGAACGTGATCCACCACGTCGTGTGGGAGAAGGGCTTCGTGGACTCGGACGAGCAGTACACGCTCTCGGAGCTCGACGAGGAGCTCGGGTACGAGATCGAGCACTTCCAGAAGTACCTCGACAGCCGCAAGTTCTGGAAGTACTTTGACAGCGACGGCTCGTCGAGCAACGCGAGCAGCTCGCGCAGCGGCGGCCGCGCCGGCCGCAGCGCCGTGAGCAGCTCGGCCGGCTCGGCCATGCAGCGCGGCTCGGCTACCAACACGTCGCAGGCGAGCGCGTCGAGCACGAGCCTCGAGAGCAGCCGCACGATGTCGTCGGCCAAGCTCCCGCCGTCGGTCGACGTGCCGGGCGACAAGAAGGCCAAGCAGTGCGGCGTGTGCAAGAAGGGCTTCAACCCGCTGCGGCGGCGCTACCTCTGCCGGTCGTGCGGCATGACCGTGTGCAGTCACTGCAGCATGTCGCGCAAGGCCGAGGCGGCGGACGAGCCCTCCGGGAGCGCGCGCGTGTGCGTGAGCTGCAAGCTGAGCGCGGGCAAGTCGCAGGACGACTTCTACGACCAGATCTTCACGGGCCCGGCCCCGACGAGCATGAGCGAGATGTCCAACGCCTCGGGCGGCAGCGGCCGCGCGAGCTCGTATTCGCGCGCGTCGACGTCGAGCGCGCAGACGGCGTCGAGCGTGCAGACCGCGTACCTGCCGGCGAACGAGCTCGACAACGAGGTCGAGCGCCTCGTGTCGGTGCGCGTGCTGCTCCACGCGCTCGCGACGGACCCGGCGCTCCAGCAGTCGCTGCTGCACTTCTGCTCGATGGCGACGATCGCGTCCGGGTGCCCCACGGCGCTCGTGGGGCTGCTCGACAGCGCCGAGTACGTGATCGTGGCGCAGAACGGCGCGCCGCCGACGCTCGTGGACCGCGTGGTGGCGCGCGACAAGTCGCTCGCGGCGCACACATGCCGCAACGGCTTCCCGCTCGTGTGCAGCGACCTGGACGCGGACCCGCGGTTCGCGGGCAACCCGTGGCGCCTTGACGTGCTCCCGGCGACGTTCTACGCGGGCATTCCGCTCACGCTCGCGAACGGCCACGTCGTCGGCGCGATCGAGGTCTTCGACGGCAGCGCGCGCAGCGCCGGCCCCGAGGTCGTCATGCAGCTGCAGGCGGTCGTGCGCCGCCTCGTGCACAAGTTCGAGGACATCGTGGCGAACGCGCCGGAGGACGGCGGCGGCTTCGGCGCGGACAACGACGACGACAATGACGACGACGCGCTGTCCGTGTCGTCGATGGACAGCTCCATGTCGGTCGAGAGCCGGCACGAGGCGTCGCTGGGGCCGTCGCACGCGCCGGCGTCGGCGTCGACGCCGCTCGAGACCGTGCCGGCGGCTGCGGCTGTGGCCGCCGGTGCGGGCGGCGCGACGGACAAGGAGATGGAGATGCGGCTGTTGGAGCTGCTGTCGCAGACGACGACGACGCAGGAGCAGATCCGCAACCAGCAGGGCCACATGGTGCACGCGATCTCGTCGCACTCGAAGCAGATCTCGGAGCTCGCCAAGCAGCTCGAGCGCATGGAGTCGACGCTCGAGGCGAAGCTCAACGGTGACGTGTCGCCTTAGTAGTCGATAGAAAGGAGGGCATTTTCACACAAAAGACACACACAAACACACTTGCACTCGTGCGCTCGTGCGCTCGTGCTCTCAGCACTGCGCCACGCAAGAAGGACGGAGTTCGATGACGAGGTACGAAGCGCTGGTGGTGATGCGAATCTGTTCGTTCGACTTTTTCACCTGAAATTGGCTCGAAAGATTCCAATTCGGCTTTGATCACCACACTTGCGGCAGGCAGTTGCAGCAGCGCCTCGCTCCACCTTCCAGTTGTCGGAGCGACAGTGTCTCCGACGGGCTGGTTGGTAGTGACTGGCGTGCCTGTGGGGTTTTATGCCGGAGGCTCGCGCCGAGGGCTTTTTCCCAACCTCCCTTCGCAATACACGCAGCTCAGTGCACACCTCCTATCCTCTGCCACCCGCAAGTACCACGTTCTCGAAGTCAGAATCGAATTCTGCAGGTGAAGAAGCATGGCTTCGCGCTTCGAGGTGCTGGAGGAGGAGACGCACTTCCCCGCGGCCGCCAAGAAGCCCGAAGCGGAGGCGGCGGGAGGGGGCGCGACGAAGGCGGAGGCGGACGAGGCGCTCGTCGCGGCGCTCGAGACGCAGCTCGAGACGCTCGCGCTCGGCGGCGAGAGCGTCAAGAGCGCGTCGCGCGCCAAGGAGCTCGGCAACGAGTGCGTCGCGCGCTCTCGGGAGGCGGCGCCCGCCCGCGCACCCTGACGGCGCCTGTGGCTCTTGCAAGAGTGTTCGCGCAGGGCAAGTACCTCGACGCGGTCGACTGCTACTCGACGGCGCTCAAGCTCTGTCCCGCGGACGCCGACTACGCGTACAACCGCGTGCGTGCCGTCTCTCGCTCTTGCTCGACTCTCTTGCGCATGCGGACAGGCGAGCGTACTTAGCGGCTACTCTGCGTGTGCGCTGCAGGCCGTGTACTTTAGCAACCGAGCCGCCTGCCTCCTCCGCTTGGTGCGTCTGCGTCCTGAGCCACCCTCGTTACGCACGCGTGCTGCAGCTGACACCTCTCGCTCCGCAGGGCCGTCCGGAGGAGGCGGTCGACGACTGCACGCAGTCCATCGAGCTCTCGCCCACTTACGTCAAGGTGCGCGACTTGCTGGCGCGTGCGCGAGCCCGCGGCGACTGACGCGCGACCTGCAGGCGCTGCTCCGACGCGCCGAAGCGTACGAGAAGCTCGACCGGATGGACGAAGCGCTGCGAGGTGCGTCTGTGTCTGCGTCTGCGGGGGCGGCTTGGCCCTCGAGACGCTCGCTGACCGCCGGGCTGTAGACTACGACGCGGTGCTCCAAATCGACCCGACGATCCGGCCGGCGGTGGCGGCGCACGCGCGCGTCAAGGCCGTGGTGGAGGAGCGGCAGGAGAAGATGAAGGCCGAGATGCTCGACAAGCTCAAGGGCTTTGGCAACACGATCCTCGGCAAGTTCGGGCTCAGCACGGACAACTTCCAGATGGTGCAGGACCCGAGCACGGGCTCGTACAACATCAACTTCACGCAGAACCCGCCCCCCAAGTGAGCTGCCGGCGCGCGTAAGCGGACGTGGGCGAATCGATCGAGCGCTCGACTCTCGGGAGTTTGACGGGTGACTGCAACGAGTGCGGCGTGTGTGTGTGGTGGTGCTGGTGGTGGTGCTTCGTGCATGTGACTGTGTGTGTATGTGCGTCTAGCGGCGGAGGCAGAGCGGCGGTTCTAGAACTCCAAGTCCTTCAGCTCTCCCCACTTGGTGATATAGAGACACGAGCGCGGCGAGATGACGTTGCCCTCCTGGCACTGGTTGAACACCTGCACTCCCTCCGCCATCGTCAGCCCCCCACACGCGCGACTCGCACACACCACAAGCAGCAGCAGCAGCAGCAGCGCACCGGACACACGCCGCACGGGGTCTCGGACAGGAAGTTGAACGTCGAGATCTCCTGCGAGACCTTGTACTTGGTCTCGTGACTCGCCTGCGTGCAGCCAGCAGCGAGCGCGAGGAAGTCAGCGGATCGGGCGGGCGAGCGACACGCAGTCTCCCAGACGCACGCAGAGAGCGACGCACCCCCGGCGTGAGGCGCACGGCGCGCACTTCCTCCACGCGGCCGTCGTACATGAGCGTCTGGATGATCGAGCGGATCTCCTCGGGGCCTAGTGCCACCTTGGAGATGCCCGACGCGTGCACCTTGTCCGTGATCGCGTTCAGCGTGCTCATGCCCTGCAGTCGACCGACCGTCGGTCCGTTGTGAGTGCGACCATCGACCACCCGCCGGCTGCTCCCCACGAGTCACGTACCGACGCCTTGACGACCTCGTACACGAACGTGCTGAGCGTGTCGATAAATACGTGGTCGAACTCCTGCTCGTTGTACCACGGGCCGCCGGTGATCTCGGCCGACGGGACTGCGGGACACGTCCACATACCCACATACCCACACACTCGTCAGCGTCCAGAGCCAGTCAGAGAGCCAGAGCGAGAGGGCCGCACCGAGGTCGAAGAGCATGTAGAGCTTCTTGTTCTTGCTGCTGATGGACTTGACCGACTTGACGAGGCGGCGCGTCTCGAGCAGCCGCAGCGTCTTGGTCACGATCTGCTGCGGGATGTTGGTGTGCGTCTTGATATCGCGCGTCCAGACGCCCTTGTTGCCCGCGCGCTCGATCTCCTGCAGCACGAGCCGCTGCTCCAGTCTGCGGACAGGCAACTCGCGCACTTAGCACCCCCGAGCGCCAGTAGCCACACGCGAGCGCGCGCCGCCACACGCACGTGAGTCCGCGGATGCGCTCGGCCTCCTCCGCGCCGACGACGCCATACGACAGCACGTTGCCCTTCTGGAAGATCTTGATCTTGCCCTGTGTCCACGCGGCCGCGCGTCAGCGCTGGTCGCTTCCACAACACGCCATGCATCCCTCATCCACCCACGTACCTCGCTCATGAGCGCGTTGAGCACCGCCGGCAGCTTCTCGTAGTCGCCGCGGCCCTCGCTCTGGAAGTACTCGCGCACTTCGGCGTCCGTCACGGGCTCGCGGTAGTTGCGCAGCAGCGCGAGGAAGCGCTGCATGAGCGGCTGCACGCCCGCGGCGGCGGCGCTCGACGCGGCCATCCTTCCTGCTGCTGCGTTGTCTGGTGCCAAGTGTAGGCTGGTGCACCAGAGCGCGTCGTTTTAGGTGGCGGGCGCTACTTGACTCGAGAAAAGTATACTCTGCGGCGCACCATCCGACCGAGCCTCTTCATTGGTCGAGAGCCGCCTCTGTCGATCGCCAGTCAATAGACCACCACACCACCAAGAGCTCCAAGCGACATCGCTCCCAGAGACGCCAGCAAGCGCCGCCGCCCGCGATGAAGTTCGCATATGAGGTGTGTGTGTGTACATGGAAGCTACAGAAGTGCATGGCGCGGCCGCGATGCGCTGACGCCTGCGGCTGCTGCCACAGTTCCAGCACCTCTGCGGCACCGTGTACACGCAGGGCAACGTGCTCTTCACGCCCGACGGCAACAGCGTGCTGAGCCCCGTGGGCAACCGCATCACGCAGTTCGACCTCGTCAAGTGCGTCTCTCTTGCTGTACTAGGAGGCGGGCGTATACTGACCGACTGACTGACCGCGCGCCGCCTGCAGCCACTCGTCCAAGACGTTCGCGTTCGAGAGCCGCACGAACGTGGCGCGGCTCGCCGTGTCGCACGACTCGCGGCTGCTGCTCGCCGTGGACGAAGAAGGCCGGTGCCTGCTCGTGCACCTGCGCAAGGGCGTGGTGCTCTACCGCTTCCACTTCAAGAAGCCCGTGCGCGCGCTGTCGTTCAGCCCGGACGACAAGTTCGTCGCCGTCTCTCACGGCAACAAGGTGCAGCTCTGGCACACGCCGGCGCTGCGCCGCGAGTTCGCGCCCTTCGCGCTGCACCGCACGTACGGCGGCCACTACGCGGACGTCGTCTCGGTCGAGTGGTCGCACGACTCGAACTTCTTCGTCACGGGCGCCGAGGACCTCTCGGCGCGCATCTTCTCCGTGAACCCGTACCCGGACTTCCACCCGGTGACGCTCGCGGGCCACCGCGACTTCGTCGTCGGCGCCTTCTTCTCCGCGGACGACCGCGAGGTGTACACGGTCGCGCGCGACGGCGCCGCGTACATGTGGACGTTCGCGCTGCCGGAGGATGACGAGAACGCGAGCAGCGACGAGGACGCGGTGCCGGTGCCGGCGATCGCGCGCGCGACCAAGTGGTTCACGAAGAAGAAGCAGGTGTTCAAGATGGACTACGCCAAGGTGCTCTGCTGCACGTTCCAGGCGGCGTCCAATCTGCTCGTCGTGGGCTTCGGCAACGGCACGTTCGGGCTCTACGAGACGCCCGATCTCAACAACATCCACACGCTGAGCATCTCGCAGAACGAGATCGAGTCCGTGGCCGTGAACGCGTCGGGCGACTGGCTTGCGTTCGCGTCCAAGAAGCTCGGGCAGCTGCTCGTGTGGGAGTGGCGGTCCGAGACGTACGTGCTCAAGCAGCAGGGCCACTACTTCGACCTGAACGTCGTCGACTACTCGCCGGACGGGCGGCTGCTCGCCACGGGCGCCGACGACGCCAAGCTCAAGCTCTGGGACACGACCAGCGGCTTCTGCTACGTGACGTTCTCGGAGCACGAGGCGCCGGTCACGGGCGTCAAGTTCACAGCGAACGGCCAGGCGGTCGTGAGCTGCTCGCTCGACGGCACCGTGCGCGCGTTCGACCTGAACCGGTACAAGAACTTCCGCGTCCTGACGACGCCCGAGCCCGTGCAGTTCCTCTCGCTCGCGCTCGACCTCTCGGGGCAGATCGTGTGCGCCGGCACGCTCGACCCGTTCAACATCTACGTCTGGTCGCTCCAGACCGGGCGCCTCACGGACGTGCTGAGTGGCCACACGGGCCCCGTGACGTCGCTCGCGTTCTCGCCGTCCGTCTCGGCCGAGCCGATCCTGGCGTCCGGGTCGTGGGACCACACGGTGCGGCTCTGGAACGTGTACCAGAACAAGGCGCTGATCGAGCCGCTCGCGCACTCGAGCGACGTGCTCGCGGTCGCGTTCCGGCCGGACGGCAAGCAGCTCTGCTCGGCCACGCTCAACGGCGCGCTCACCCTCTGGGACCCCAAGGAGGGCGAGGTCGTGGGCTCGATCGATGGCCTGCGCGACATCGCCGGTGGCCGCCGCGACGGCGACAAGATCTCGGCGCGCAACAACGCCATCTCCAAGCACTTTACGAGCGTGTGCTACTCGGCCGACGGCGCGTGCGTGCTCGCGGGCGGCCGCTCCAAGTTCATCTGCATCTACGAGACGTCGCAGCAGCTCCTGCTCAAGAAGTTCCAGCTCTCGCACAACCGGTCGCTCGACGGCGTGCTCGACCAGCTCCACAGCAAGCAGCTCACGGCCGCGGGGCTGAGCAAGGCCGAGCTCGACGCGCACCTCGTCGCGGGCGGCCGGAGCGCCGCCGACGACCTCGTCGGCGCCTCGCGCGCCGTGGACCCCGGCAGCCGCCGCCGGCACCTCGAGGTGCTCTCGAAGGCCGTGACGTTCTCGCCGACGGGCCGCGCGTGGGCCGCGGCCACGACCGAGGGGCTGCTCGTGTACGCGCTCGACGAGACGCTCACGTTCGACCCGTTCGAGCTCGACGAGGACATCACGCCGGACGCGATCCGGCGCGCGCTCAAGCGCGCCGAGTTCACCAAGGCGCTGCTCATGGCGCTGCACCTGAACGAGGAGGACCTGATCGCGCGCTGCGTCGAGAGCGTGCCGGCGGGCAGCATCGCGCTCGTGGCGCAGGCGCTCAAGGACAGCTACCTCAAGCGCCTGCTCGCGCTGCTCGCCAAGCGCCTCGCCGCGAGCCCGCACCTCGAGTTCTACCTCCAGTGGAGCCTCGCGCTGCTCAACGCGCACGGCGCCAAGCTGCGCGACGACCCGAGCGACTTCCTCGCCACCTTCCGCGCCCTGCAGAAGAGCCTCGCGCACCAGCTCGCGGACCTCGCGCGCATGTACGTCGCTGTCGCCTCGTGTTGCTGTTGCTGCAGTTGCTGCTGTTACGAGGCTGTCGTGACGCTCACGCGCGCTTCCTCTTCCGCTCGCTCTCGCTCTTGTTCTCTGGCAGCTGCGACGACAACCAGTTCTCCCTCGCGTATCTCCAGACGCTCCACCAGCGCCACGCCGGCGCGCAGTAGCGAGACAGACGCGCGCCCCCCGCTCCCCACACTAGTAAATAGACGTCTTCATGCCCCCACGCGCTGCTGCTCCCACGCGTGCAGCGCGTTGCCGGCGCTCGCGACCGCGATCGGCGCCGTCGGGTGGTGGTCGACGGCGAGGACCGGCGCTGCGGCGGCGTCCGGCGGCGGCCGCCGGAGCTCCGCGACGAGCGCCGCGCTCTGCACGTCCCAGACGCACACGCGGCCGTCCTCCGAGCCGCACAGCAGCAGCGGCGAGCCGGCGCGCGCGCCGAACGCCGCGACGGAGCAGAAGCGCCGGCTCACGTGGCCGGCGAAGCGGCGGACGACGCGCTCGCGCGCGTAGTCGCAGAGCCGCAGCGAGCTGTCGAGCGCGCCGACGAGCACGTAGCGGCTGTTGGGCGAGAACTGCGCGTGCGTGAGCGGCGCGCGCGGCTCCGCGGCAGCGATCGTGCGCAGGCACTGGCGCGAGGCGACGTCCCAGAGCCGCGCGAGCCCGTCGTAGCTCGCGGTCACGAGCAGCGTGCCGTCGTGGTTGAAGCGCGCGCTCACGATCGGCTCGTGGTGCGCGGCGAGCAGCGCGACGGGGCGGCCCGTGCGCACGTCCCAGAAGCGCACGCTCTCGTCGAACGACGCGGTGGCCACGAGCGAGCCCTGCGGGTTGAAGCGCGCGCCGAAGACGAAGCCCGCGTGGCCGTCGTCGTGCTCGATCGCCGCCGCCGCCGCGTCGCCCGCGTCCACCGCGATGCCGTGCGCGTTGAAGGTGCTCGTGGCGCTGCGCGCGCGCCCGAGCGTCGACAGCGTCTGCCCGCTCTCGACGTCCCAGATGCGCGCCGTGCGGTCGTCCGACGCCGACACGAGGTAGCGGCCATCGGGCGACCACGACGCCGCGTTCACGCCCTCCTCGTGCCCGAAGAGCGCGGCGCGCGGCGTCGCCAGCTTGGGTGGCTGCGCGCAGCTGTTGATCGTTGCGCCCTCGCTCTCGCGCTCGCTCGCACCCGAGCTGCCGGCGACCAGCGCTGCTGTGCTCCACACGCGGATGGTCCGGTCCGCGCCTGCACGCGCGCGCCGCGTGTGAGAGGCCGGCGCTTGCTGCGTGAGAGGGGCACGTAGAACACGCACCGGCGCTCGCGACAAACTCCCCGGAGCGCGAGAACTCGACGCTGGAGACCGGCTTCGTGTGCGCGGAGAGCGCGGCCCGCGGCGTCCAGCGGTGCTGCTGCTGCTCCATTTCGCCCGAGGCTGGTTATAAGAGATGATAGTGCGAAAACCAAGGGATGCGCTCCCTTGGTTTCCGCACTATCGTATTCTCCGTACCATGGACACCAGCAGCGACGCGGCGGCGGCGGCGGCCGGGGCGGGGGCTCGGCGCGCACAGGAAGCGCCGCTGTCGCTCTGGGGCAGCGCGCCGCCGCCGCCGCAGTGGTTCGCAGCCGCGCCGCTGCTCTCGCAGTTCTACGCGCCGCCGCCGTGGCGCCCCGCGAGCGCGGCAGCCGCCGAGGAGCCGACGTCGCCGCCGCTGCCGCTGCCATCACCAGCTGTCAGCAAGCGGGCGGCGCGCAAGAAGCCGGCGCTGCGGCTGCGCAACTTCCTCTGCATGCACCCGGGCTGCGGCAAGTCGTTCACGGACAACGCGCACCTGCGCGACCACACGTTCGTGCACACGGGCGAGCGCAGCCGGCGGTGCGCCGAGTGCGGCCGCAGCTTCGCGCGCCTCTCGACGCTGCACGACCACCAGCGCGTGCACTCGGGCGAGCGCCCGTACGGCTGCCTGCGCGCCGGCTGCGACAAGCGCTACTCGTCGCGCGCGGCGCTGCGCTTCCACGTCGCGGGCCACGCGAGTGGTGACGCCGCCACCTCTGCCAGCAGCAGTAGCAGCAGCAGCAGCAGCAGCCGCCGTAGCGACACTGCTGGCGGTGCGCAGGCGCCTGCCGCTGGGGACGCCGACGGCAACACGCTGCTGCTGCACGCGAAGATCCGGACGCAGCAGTCGCAGATCGCGGAGCTGCAGGCGGAGCTCGAGCGGCTGCGGCGCCAGGAGCGCAAGAAGGCGGCGGCGTCGGCGCCGCGTGCGTCGGCAACGGCGGCACCGCCGATGGTCGCGCCGGCGGCGCTGCTCCTGGATGGCGCCAAGCCGTTCGCGTGCGGCGTGTGCGGTCAGCGGTTCGCCAACTTCTTCCAGCTCTCGTTCCACGCCAAGCAGCACGCGGGCGCGGCGCTCGCCGACGTGGTGCTGGCGCAGGCGCCGGTGCCCGTCGGCCCCAAGTTCTGCCCCGAGGCCGACTGCGAGTACGCCGAGGCGCGCGCGCGGCCGCTTAAGAACCTCCAGACGCTCAAGCGCCACTGGCAGCGGCGGCACCAGGCGGCGCGGCCGTTCGCGTGCCTCCGGTGCTTCGCGGCGGCCGCAACGCCCAAGACGTTCAAGACCCGCGAGAACCTCAAGGCCCACGAGAAGGACTGCAAAGGCCTGCACGTCGCCGCCTGACAGGTCGCGTGCGTGTATATGCGTCTGCCACCACCGACCACGGGAGCCGCTCGGGACTACTTGCCGACGTCGAACACCGTCTCGATGATCTCGTGGAGGTTGATGCTCTCGAGGTAGCCCTGCGCCGCAAGCCACCAGGTCAGTCAGCGAAGGCTCACGCGCCTGTCAGAGCCAGAGCCGCCTCAGTACGCACCGCCTTCATCCGCTTGAGCGCGTGGAGGTAGACGACGATCGCGTGGAAGAGGTTGTCCTCGCCCTGAAGTCACGGGAGGGAGTGAGGGACAAACGTCGCTGTACCAGGTTCCTACAGGTGGTTCGTACCGGGACAATCTCGCGCACAGCCGCCTTCGCGAGGATCTTGAAGTGCGGCGGGCGGCCGACTGTGCGCACGACGAACAAGCGGCTCCGGATGCTCGGCGTGAACGGCCGGCGCGGGCCCTTGCCGAGGAAGTACGACTTCCAGAACGGCCGGTCACGCTCGCTGTCCGCCGGGAGCATGTTGTCCATCATGCAGCAGAAGACGTTCATGAGGATCTCGGCGTCCGACGGCAGGCTCTCGGACCACTCCTTCCCTGCGCATCCCGAGCCAAGAGAGCCACGCAGGCGGCGCTCAGCCACTGCGAACGAACCCTCGAGCCACCGAGAGCTCAACACGCACCTTTCCAGGCCGAGCCCTTGTTCCAGCGGTACCGGTCGAGGCTCCGGTCCTTCGAGAGCATGATCAGGCGCTCGAGCACGTACTGCTGGCGCTCGAGCGACGAGTACTCGGTGCTGTTCGGGTCGCCGACGTTCAGGTACTTGTCAAACTGTCGTGCAGCAGCAGCCAGCGGTGAGTGAATGCGGCTGCGACTGGGGAGCACCAGCGGGCCAATCCACGTACGCTCGTGTGCTCCTCGAAGAGGTTGACGCCGCGCGCCTTGGACACGAAGAGCGGGCTCTTGGTGAGCCCGTGGAGCATGTCGGCGAGCGAGACGTTGGTCATCTGGTTCGTCTGCCCCGGCGGACACAGCAGCGCCTGCGACGGCAGGCGGCGCAGCAGCACGTCCGCCATCACGCCGCACGCGTTGAGCTCCGTGGCGTTCTGGACGAACGCCTCGACGACGTCCTTGACGTGGCACGCGAGCAGGCGGCGGATGTTGCGCGCGTACAGGTGCATGAACATCGCGAGCCCCCACTCCTCGAGCTGCCGCCAGGCCACATGCGGGTTCGACGACGTCTGCAACGCGTCCTCCTCCTGGCTCTTGGTGCTCTCCTGCAGGTACGGGTCGAAGCCCGACGCCTGGTACACGCGCGGCACCATCGACGCGCTGCCGAAGATGCCGAAGCCGCCGTCGCTCTGGAACGCGCCGACGCCGAACGTCGCCGACTGCGCTGCCGACTCGTCCTCCTCGCGCTTCTTTTGCGCCTGCTGCAGCTTGCGCACGAACGCGCGCCCGTCCTCCAGCGTCCGCACGGGCGCCGCGTCGAAGAACGAGCGCGGCGCGCGCGGCTCGCCCGTCGCCCCCGCGCTCTTCTTCGCGGACGGCGAGAGCGACCGCAGGCTCTTGAGGTTCGTCACGCTGTTCACTGGCGGTAGAGAGCGAGAGAGAGAGAGCAATCGTAGCAGGCGGTTAGTGGCTCGGTGGTCCATCCGTACACAGCGACCGCTTTCAGCAGACGCACAGGCGGCGGCGCGATCCACTGGCTCCGGACTCGCAGGCGCCAGCGGCCCCGGGGCAAAGTACTAGCGACACATACACAGCCGCAAAGAGAGCGAGTGAGGCTCAGTTGGCGCCACTGGCAGTCGCAAGGCGGTTCGATCGGTACCCGCGCGTGGAACTCGCGCAGCAGCTCCCCGCCCTGCACCTGCGCGCACTTGAGCGCCAGCACGGCACTCAGCGCCCAAACCCCGTGGCCTAGCCGAGCGCAGTAGAAGAGGGTGGCGGTCAGACAGGCAGAGAGATCCTGAGAGCGACGCACACGCACGCACCTGCGAGCGCGAGCAGACTCGGGAGGATGCTGCTGCTCCACTCGCCGTTGAGCACGCGCCAGAGCGGCGGCAGCAGCAGCCACAGCAGCGCGAAGCTGAAGAGCGCGGCGGAGCCCAGCGCCCCGCTGAACGTCGCCAGCTGCTTCTCGCGGATCGCGCGCGCCTCGAGCGCCTCGAGCGCATGCGCTGGCGCCATTCCTCTTTGACCGAAGAAATGGCAGTGAGCTGATAGTGATAAAACCGAAGGGACGCGCCAATTCCAACCTGTGCGTGATGAAAACAAGGGAACGCTTTCAATCCTCGCTTTCTTCACGCTCGGAACGAACCTCACACCAGAACGCGTGCCACCTCATCGATCATCTCGCCGCGATCGTCGCGAGCCATCGTCGCGAGCCTCTCGAGCCTGCCGCGCGCGCGCCACATGAACGGCTTCGACTCGTTCTTCCCGAGCAGCGGCACGCCGCGCAACCCGTACCGGCACGCGGACTTCCGGCGGCCGCGCGCGCCGCAGTCGCGCCAGGACCGCGTGTTCGTGGTCGTCGGCACGCTCGTGTGCTTCGCGCTCTTCGTGCTCTGGCAGGGGCTGCCCGCCGGCGCGCCGGGCGGCCGCTCGTTGGACGCGCAGGCAGCTGCCGCCGCCGCGCTCTCTGGCGGCCGCGCGCCGCCGCGGCTCAAGGGCGCCGCCAAGCCGCTGAGCCTCAAGGTCATGACGTTCAACCTGCGGTTCGCCGGCGCGAACGACGGCTGGAACAGCTGGCGGTACCGCAAGGACCACGTCGCGGACATCGTGAACCGGTACCACCCGGTGCTGCTCGGCACGCAGGAGGGGCTGCGCGAGCAGCTCGCGGAGCTCGCGGGGCTGCTCGCGCACCCGTACGCGCGCTTCGGCGTCGAGCGCGAGGCGAACGGCGAGTTCGAGCAGATCTTCTACGACACGACAGTGCTCGAGAAGCTCTCGGACGGCGACTTCTGGCTCTCGGAGACGCCCGACGAGGCCGGCACCAAGGGCTGGGACGCCGCGTGCGTGCGCCTCGTGACCTGGGGCCGCTTCCGCCTGCGCGCGACGCGCCAGGAGCTCGTCTTCGTCAACACGCAGCTCGACCACGTCGGCGCGGACTCGCGCGCGCAGGGCTCGCGGCTGCTCTGGCGCCGCCTGCGCGCGCTCGCGAGCGACGACGTGCCACTCTTCCTCGTCGGGGACTTCAACACGTACCGGCACACGGACACGTACTCGTTCTTCACGGCGGACGCGGACGGCCCGCGGCTGCGCGAGGCGTGGCCCGAGGCGCAGACCAAGACCGGCGCCGTCTCGTTCACGTACCACGGCTGGGCGGGCGTAGACAACGACGGCGAGCGGGGCGCCGAGGTCGCCGCGAACCACATCGACTGGATCTTCTTCCGCCCGCACATGCGTGTCGTGTCGACCGAGGTGATCACCGAGGCGCGCGACGGCCGCTACCCGTCGGACCACTACCCGATCCAGGCCGAGTTCCTCTTCCCGAGCGCCGCGGACCTGCCGCCGCCATCCAAGCAGTAGCCGTCGCACGTGCGTACATGTATCAGTACAATACATGGGGGCGACTTGGAGCATAGAGGTCATGTGAGTCAGGATTCAGCCATGTACCAAGCGTCGCCTCATGACCCGACCGACCGACTGGTCACTCGTGAACTCGCAGGCTCGGAGACAAGCCGACTGGTCGGCAGGCATGGCGGACGTGGACGCGATCTGGCGCCAGATGCAGCAGGCGGCGCCGAGCCGCAAGGCGGTCGAGCGCGTGCTCCGCAAGGCCGAAGCGAAGGCAGAGGCGTCCGCAGCTCCGAAGCCGACGAGACAGACGCCTTCGGATGGCGTCGCCGCCTTCTCTGCGCCGACCGCAGGCGACGAAGAGGCGCAGACGCCGCCGTTCAACCTGCAGCGGGAGATGAACCGCCTCGCGGACGAGCGCGGCGGCGTGCGTAAGCAGGCGGCGCTGGCGCTAGAAGCCCACTTCCTCCGCCCAGAGCAGCAGCAGCAGCCGCTCGCGGCCGCGGACGCCGCCGACGTGTTCGCGGAGATCGCCAAGCCGCTCTTCAAGCGCTTCAACGACCCGGTCGAGAAGGTGCGCGAGGTGAGCGTGCGCGTGGCCACGCGCTTCGTGGCCCGCGAAGCGGACCTGCTGCGCTACGTGCCGTACCTCCTGCCGGCAGTCACCGCGCGGCTCGACAGCCCGTACGCGTACGACGAGCAGCAGCAGCTGTTCACGCGCGACGCGTTCCTGCACGACGCGTTCAAGCGCGGCCGCGTGTTCGTGGCCGCGGAGCAGCTCGCCCCGGGCCTGCCCGGCGAGCCCTCGGAGGAGCTCCGGCTGCTCTTCCTCGAGCTGCTCGCGGCGCTGCTCGAGAACGCGTTCGCGCGCCGCGCGTCGTCGATCCTGCACGCGTACGTTTTCGACGTGCTCGTGGTGCTCGTGAACGGCGTGCGCGACCCGTTCCCGGACGTCAACGTCCGCGCGTGCACTCTCCTGGCCGCCATGAGCGACAACATGGTGTCGGTCATAAAGCACTTCAGCGTCGCGGCCGTGCGCGCCGTGAAGGAGCTGCTGCTGCACCGGCTCGCGCGCGTGCGCGTGGCGGCGGTTGACGCGATCCGCGCGCTCGTGGCGTGCCCGAACCGCGACAAGTGCAAGGGCAGCGGCACGGAGGCCATCGCGGACCTCCTCGGCCACCGCGACGACAACGTGATCCCGGTCGCGGCGTTCTACACGACCGAGGTGCGGCTCAACTACTTCGCCCGGCTCGACCAGGACGCCAACGTGGGCGTGCGCCGCGCGTTCTACGCCATGGTCGGCGACTGGATGACGCACCTCCCGGACCGGTACGACCACGAGTCGCGCCTGCTGCCGTACCTGCTCAGCGCCGTGGGCGACGCGACCGCCGCCATCTCCGGCGACGCGCTCGCGACGCTCGCGGCGCTCGGCGCACGGTACGAGCACGAGCACGGCGAGGAGGTGCTCGAGCTCAAGCAGTACGGCGCGGACGGCCGGAACCCGCACTATAACTACCGCAAGGCGCTGCCGGCGCCGTTCCTCGCGGGCCGCCCGTCGCTCGGCACGCGGTTGTTCGTGCGCGGCCGCGCGCGCAGGTTCCTCGGCCCGATCCTGCGCGAGCTCGGCAACTGGCAGTGCACGACGCGGCGCCACGCCGTGCGGCTGCTCACGAGCCTCGTCGTGTACTGCGAGGAGACGATCACGGTCGACGCGCACCTGCTGCTGCAGACGCTGCTGCGCCTCTGGCGCGAGCCGGACATCGCCGCCGACCTGTGCGTCGTCGCGGAGCTCGTCGGGCGCTTCGTCGCGCCGGAAACGTACCTGCCATTGCTGCTCGCGCGCGTCCGCGGCGACGCCGACGTGTCCGGCACCGTGTCGCCGGAGCCGACGGCGGCCGCGCTCGAGCTGCTGCAGCTCGTCATGGACGGCTCGCTCGACCGGACGCTGCTGCCGCACGTCCACGACGTGCTCGAGACGGTGTCGGCGACACACATCCTGGGCTTCGAGCACGGTGGCGTCAAGGCGGCGCTCGGCGGCGTCGCGCGGCACCTCGCGAGGCTGCTCGAGCGTGAGGGCGACGCATCTGACGTCAACGAGCGTGTTCGCGTGCGCTCACAGTGTTCGTTGGTTCGTGGTGGTGGCGCAGGTCGCGGGAGCGAGGCGGTGGCAGCGCACTTCCTGCGCCACGGACGCCTCGCGACGATGGAGCGCGTGTTCGACCGGCTCTTCGAGCTCGCGCTTGTCGTCGCGAGCAGCAGCAGCAGCGACGCAGTCGACAGGTACGTGCGCTCGCGCTCGCCGCCGCTCCGTCGCACTTGACGCAACTCGCACCGTCTCTGTATGCTTAGTGCGAGTGCGACGATGCACGCGCTGGCGACGCTCGAGGCGCGCAGGACGACGACTGAGCTCGTCGACGCGCACTTCCCCGGGAGCTTCGCCCGCGTGTCGGCGGCGCTCGCCGCGATGACCGCTGTCCAGTGGACGCGCGCGTGTCCGGAGCAGCTGCTGCTGGAAGGTTTGCTGCGCGGCGCGAGTGTCGAGACGGTTCTGGCGGCGGCGGCGCCGCTCGAGCAGCTCGTCCAGCATGCGCTTGCGAAGGAGGCCGCCCCATCGCAGGACAGTGCGAGCGCGAAGACGAGCAGCCGCCGCGCCGCGTACTTGGAGCTGCTGCAGATGCTTCTCGCGCGCGTCGCGACGACGGACGGCGACGCGCCAATGGCCGACGCTCCTGTCGTCCAGCGGCTGCAGGAGCTGCTGGCGTTCGCCGCCGCCGCGTGACGCCCTTCGCCTTCGCTGTAAGCTACAGAGAGACAGTCAACGCGGTCTATTGCGTAGGGGGTAAGGGGGAGAGAACGTCCGAGCGGCCGCTGCTCACTGGTCCTTCTTGGTCTCCGGCGCCTCGGTCGTTGTCTGCTTCTGCTGCGTGAGCCACTTGGCGCGCACGACGAGGCTCCAGAGGAAGCACGGGAGGAAGGGCAGCAGCGTGACGAAGAAGCCCTCGACCGCCGGCGTGTGGAAGTGCAGCGCCAGCAGCAGCAGGCAGAGCGCGCTGAAGAACCCGTAGACGCCCGCCACGAAGTTGTAGTTGATGGACTCGGACGGCGCGAAGAAGCCGCCGCTCATGGTGCTCGCTTGGTCGCTTCTGTGCTGGTTGTCTGATGTGCGACTTGTGCGAGGAGGTATTTTCAGGACTCGGAATTTAGAGGACGGTCACGGTACTCTAGTGCGTGTCCACCCTGAAACGACGTCAGATTGGCCATGATGCTGCTGCTGCTGTTGGCACTGGCGCTGCTGGTACGCGCAGCGGCCGCCGACATGTGCGCTTCCTCTTGCTGCTTGCATCGCGCTCTCGTTGTTGTCGCCATCCGCTTTCTCACACTCGGAATCGTCGACAGACCCATCGCGCGAGATCTCGTGGTCCACGCGGCGCCGGGCGACGAGATCGTCGTCACGCTCAAGGGCTTTAGCCGCAGCGGCGCTGACGTGCGTCAGCATCCGCGTTGGTTGGTGGAGAGTGCATATGACTGACAGTCTGACTGAGTACTCGCGGCCTTCGCCGCCGCAGCTCAGCGCCACGATCACGGCGCTGCCGCAGAACGGACAGCTCTACCAGCTCTCGCAGGTCTTCAGCGCCTACGGCTACGAGCCCAAACGCGACGTGGCGCCGATCACCGCGGCGCCTGCAGTAGTCACAGGCTCCAAGAACCGCGTCGTGTTCGCGCGTTCGATCTTGGGCGGTCCCCCATTGCACTCCAAGGTGCGTGAGGTGGAGGTGATCAACGGGTACCAGTGGTACACGAACCTGTCGACCTCTCTGTACACACACACTGCGCCAACCGCCGACTCTGCTTGTCTGCCTTCACTTCTGCAGTACGCCGAGTTCCGCTACACGCTCACGAACGGTGTCGAGACGTCCAAGGAGGCGGTCGTCGTCATCACAACAGACGAGCGCCTCATGACCAGCACGTTCGACCGCGACGTCGAGGGCTGGCGCATCGTGGCGAACGGGAACAGCGCGCGGCCGCCGAGCCACCAGGCGATCTCGCGCGGCCAACTGATGAGCTACTACATCTACGGCATCGACGCCGTGATCCACCGCAAGAGCGACGCGGCGAGCGACGACGCCATGCTCTGGTACTTCAGCGCGCCGGACAAGTTCCTCGGCAACCAGTGGTCGGCGTACGGCGGCAGCCTCGACTTCGTGCTCTCGTCCGCAGAAGGCAGCTTCGACGAAGAGAACCTGAACCTGTCCGGCCGCGGCAATCTTGTCCTACTCGAGTGCAGCACGTGCAACAGGAACGCCGGCGTCACGCTCGCCATGCCGCTGAGCCAGATCTTCTCCTACGACGGCTCGACAACGCAGTTCCGCCTGCCACTGACCGAGCTTGCAGGGTGGATGAAGGACCCGAAGAACGTCATCTTGCCGTGGACACAGCCAACGCAATGCGAGCTCGTCAGCGTGCTCTCGGCGCTCACGTCGCTGCGCATCCTCGGCGATTTCACGCGAGGGTACGAGACCGTGGCGATCGACAACGTCTCCTTTCGACACGGACCCAGCAAGCCGCTGCAGTGCTACACAAAGAGTGCATAGAGAGCGCACAGCGGAGCAGCAGTAACACGCAAGCAACGCTGTGATGGCGCCACAGTCGATGCACTCGCGATAACGATAGTTAACCAGCGCTGGCAGACACGCACTTCCTCCTTCACTCGTTGCATCCGAACACCTGATGCGCATGCACTCGAGAATCAGTGTCGATCCTGCCGCTTGCGAGCTCACACAGCGCGGAGTCGCACCTCGAGCGTCAGACTGTTGCTGGTCACGTACTTGACGAACGCGTCAGTCACGTCGACCGCGACTCTGCGTTCATGTCGGAAGTTGAGCTCGCCGTTGGTGCTGGTGCTGCTGTCGCCTCCTTTTTCGTTGTCTGTGGTCTTCAAGCGCTCGGTCTGCGCGCTCCCGCTCTTGAAGAACGAGTAGCGCACGTACACGTGTGAGAACCTGCGTACGCAGCGCTGGAGACGCGAGAGTGCGCCGATGCGGATGCAGTACTGCAGCGTGTGGTCCATGTACTCGAACACTTGCTCCTCCGCACTGTCGACATCTCGGTGCACGAAGCGGACGAAGCCATCGTCGTCGTCGCCATCGACTTTCGTGTCGCGGCGATGCTCCTTGTCGGTGGCGGTGACGATGGCGGTGGCATCGATGGAGCTCTCCGTTGCAGCAGTAGCAGAAGCAGTGCGAGCGCTGCCTCGACGCTGTTGCTGCAGGATCTGATGTTGTAGCCATGTCACTGTCCAAGATGGCGAACATGGCTACACAATG
>JAASGM010000125.1:0-35626 GCA_023334215.1 Globisporangium cystogenes | reverse complement strand
GTGTCGGTGTCGGTGTCGGTGTCGGTGTCGGTGTCGGTGTCGGGGTTGGAGTCCCGCTCTTGCGTCCTGTGGTGCGACTAGGACTGAATGACAACCATCTAACCAACCGTGTTGCTTCCGCCCGTCACCTCAACGCCTACCGCCGCCATGATGCAAATGGCATCCTGAACTGGTGTCCTGTGTCGGTGTCCTCTGTATGTCTGCTCTGATTAGTGGCCCTGGTCGACGCGGCACATCGATGACGCGCCGCTTCATAAAAACGATCTTGCAGTTAGATCGACAATTTATATTTTATTCAGTTCCGAATTCACGTGAAATAATTCGCTTGTGACAAAATCGTCTTGGAAATTGTATGCCCATGACTGGCTAATCAAAAGCTCGCATTTGTGACAAAAATCGTCTTGAGAATTGTTATCCTGTATATATTGAAATTAAATGCAAATAATTAGCTTTGTTTCAGTAAGCGTACTATACTTGATTTTAGCGACTATGAGAGGCGGTGGTGAAGTATCGAAGCTCTCAGTTCTCACCTGCAATAATGACGCAATGTCACTATTCATCAGTTTGGTCGTCTAATCCTGCTGCCGCACTTTTTACGAACACAATGCCTTCACGTTGCAGTCGACTGCAAGCAACCCGAGCATCGGCCACCAGCGCACACAGTCACACTGCCATTCCCGATCTTGCGCCGCCGCCCGCAAGCACCCACCATCACTCCTCCTTCTCGCATCATGAAGCAGTCACCGCCCGTCGCCTGGGAGCAGCTTGCGTACCACGCGGGCTTCGGCAACCACTTTTGCTCCGAGACGCTGCCGAACGCGCTGCCGGCGGCGCAGAACAACCCGCAAAAGTGCGCCTACGGGCTCTATGCCGAGCAGCTCTCGGGCACGGCGTTCACGCTGCCGCGCGGGCGCAACCAGCGCAGCTGGCTCTACCGCGTGCTGCCGCCGGTCGTGCACGAGAAGTACGCACCGCTCGCGCACCCGCTGCTCACGAACGACTTCGCGGCCGCGACGCTCACGCCGCAGCAGATGCGCTGGAGCCCGATGGCGTTCCCGCCGGACGGCGAGCGCCTCGACTTCGTCGAGGGCCTCAAGACCGTCGGCGGCGCCGGCGACCCGACGCTCAAGGACGGACTCGCGATCCACAACTACGCCGCGAACGCCTCCATGACCGACAAGTGCTTCTACAACTCGGACGGCGACTTGCTCATCGGTGCGTGCGTGCGTGCGTGCACATGAGAGTACGTACGAGAGTGTGTGTAGATGTAGCTGACAGGGCAACCGACGTTGCGTGCTATGCAGTGCCCCAGCACGGCGCGCTCAAGATCACGACCGAGTTCGGCAAGCTGCTCGTGTCGCCGCGCGAGATCTGCGTGATCCAGCGGGGCATCCGCTTCGCCGTCGACGTCGACGGGCCCGTGCGCGGCTACGTGCTCGAGGTGTACAACCGGCACTTCGTGCTGCCGGACCTCGGGCCGATCGGCGCGAACGGGCTCGCGAACCCGCGCGACTTCGAGCACCCGGTGGCCGCGTGGGAGGACCGCGAGTGCGCGTTCCAGGTCGTCAACAAGTTCGGCGGCCGACTCTTCACGGCGCGCATGGCCTTCTCGCCCTTTAACGTCGTCGCGTGGCACGGCAACTACGTGCCGTACAAGTACGACCTCGACAAGTTCTGCACGATGAACTCGGTGAGCTTCGACCACCCGGACCCGTCCATCTACACGGTGCTCACGTGCCAGACGGACGAGCCCGGCTGCGCCGTCGCGGACTTCGTCATCTTCCCCCCGCGCTGGATGGTCATGGAGCACACGTTCCGGCCGCCGTACTTCCACCGCAACTGCATGACCGAGTACATGGGCATGATCTACGGCACGTACGACGCCAAGAAGGGCGGTAAGGACGGCTTCCAGCCGGGCGGCGCGTCGCTGCACTCGGTCGACACGCCGCACGGCCCGGACGCCGCGACGTTCCTCGCCGCGTCGAACGCCGACCTGCAGCCGCACAAGTTCGAGGGCGGGCTCGCGTTCATGTTCGAGTCCACGTTCCTCGTCAAGCTCACGGACTACGCGCTCCAGTGCGAGGAGAACGACGCCGACTACTACAAGTGCTGGCAGCAGATGCCCAAGCTCTTCAACCCGGACCAGATCTGAGCTCCGCCGCGACTGCTGCTGCCGACCTTACAGCACGTGCTGTGTTGCTGCTGCTGTTGCTGCTGTCGCACGGGTGTCGGTCGTCGCGTACGGGTACGTCACGTCTCGGTTGCTTGGCGGCACACAGCGCTTGATAACCATCCAATGCGTTTGCTCCACCACTCCACTGCGCTCCACTCCGTCGCTCTCGCACCCCGCTCACGAGTCTCTCTGCATGACGAGCGCCAGCCCCGCGAGCACCCACTTGTGCGTCGGCTCCACCGTGTGCAGCGTCGCGAGGAACACGTACGTCGGCCCGCGCTGCGTCGTCTGGTACACGGGGCAGTCGAACACGTCGGGCTGGCGCCGAAAGTACCCGACGCCCGTGGCTTCCCACTGATCGCTGATCGCCACCGCGCGCGCGTAGAGCACCGGCGGCTCGGGAAAGAGCTCCTTCGGCACTGGGTCCGCGATGTGGCCGCCGCAGGGGATGCCGTCCACGTCGTACTCGAACGGCGACGTCTTCTCGCCGTCCTTGACCGGCGCCTCCCAGCGCGCTCCCTCGAGGAACAAGCCGTGGACGAAGGCGCCCATGTCCGGATACGACTCGGCCGCGTCCGCCGAGAGGATCGTCGTGCAGTGCGTCTCGATCGTCATCGAGTCGAGCGGGAGGCCGTGCTTGCGCGCGTTGCACTGCTTGATGGCCGTGAGGAACGCGGTCGGGTTGAAGAGCCCCGAGATCCAGACCGAGTACGGCAAGCGGAGCTCGGCGACCCAGGACGAGAGGAACGCGACGCGCTCGAACAAGTCGGCGTACCACGCGGCGAGCGACTTGCGCGACCACCACGCGACGCGCTCCCACGAGCACAGGTGCAGCACGTTCCGCCCCGGCACCTGGTTGAGCGTGAGCGCGTCGAGCAGGTCCTCCATCGGCTCGGTCATGCTCAGCGCGCCGCTGAGGCCCTTGAGCAGCTCGGCGAGCGTCGCGCGGATCTCGCGGGTGAGCACGTTCATGCGCGCGGCTTCTTGCAGCGCCACGACGACGTACGGCGACTGATCCAGCGCGAGCAGCGGGGCGGCACGAGTCTGCAGGCTCGGCAGGTCCATCTCGGCGGGCAGGCGGTCGAGCAGGGTCTCGATCATCGTCACGACACTCGGCGCCTCCTTCGCTCCGCCAGCCGGCGTGTCGCCTGTCGGCGCGGCAGACGCCGCAGGCTGGAACCGCGCGAGCGTGGCGAAGAGGCTGTTGGCCGCGTCGACGAGGTACCCGACCTCGGCGTTCGGGTGGAGTCCGTACACGCCCGGCGCCTCCGCTGGCAGCTCCGACTCGATGTAGCTGGCGTACTTGGAGTACGTGAACGCGGCCGGGTCGGGGCACTTGAAGCCCGGCGCGAGCTCCGCGCCGCGTAGGATCGCCGGCGTGAAGACGCGGCGCAGGTACGTGTTGTTCGTGACGCGGTCCCAGTGGTCGGTGATGTGGCCGCCGTACATGATCTCCCCGAAGATGTACCGCAGGTCCTCCCACGGCAGCTGGTCCGTCGCGTTCTCGAGGTACCGGCGCAGCACGTCCGCGCAGATGAGCAGGTCGCCCGTGTTGAAGCTGTACATGCGGCTCCAGCCCTGGCAGCCGAAGCGCCGGCGCCCGAGCACGAGCGCGTGGAAGAAGCAGAGCGCGAAGAGGCAGCCCTGGAACTCGCTCGGCTTGGAGCTCTCGTCGATCTGCTTGAGCGAGAACTGGGCCCACGCGCGGCGCAGGTTGCTCTTGAGGTCCGTCGGCGCCTCGTTCGCCACCTTGATGCAGCTCTGGAGCAGCGACTCGGGCAGGTTCGGGACCGACGCGAGCGCCGGGGCCTCGGCGGACAGGAAGCACCGGAAGTTCGGGTCGGCCGAGACCGAGTAGAGCTCGAGGGACCGCTCGAGCTTGGGCAGCCACGCCTGCATCAGGTGGATGTTCTGCAGGACGACCCAGTTGCCCTCGCGCGCGAAGCGCATGAGGACGGCGTCGGCCGCGGCCTCCTGGCCCTGGCCCATCGACAGGTTCACGAGGTTCCCGCGGTCGTACGAGAAGGCGAACTTGCGGCCGAGGGCCTCGACCCACGACGTCGGGTCGACTCCCGGGAAGAGCACGAAGAACATGGGCGTCGACGCGCTCGTCTCCTGGTACGCGGCTTCCATGTCGAACGGCGGCTGCTGCGTGAACGACGCGCCGAGCTCCGCGGTCAGGAACGCCTGCAGCGCCGCGATCACGCGGTCCGGCCGCAGCACGCGCACGACGTGCAGCAGCTGCAGCGGCGACGTCGCGGCCTTGAACGGGCCGGGCAGCGGCTTCGCCTCGGGCCTGTCGGCGTCGACCCACTCGCGCCACTCGTCCGCGTCCGACTTCATGTGCGTCGTGAGCTTCTGGAGGCTCGCGACGGTCTCCTCGAGCCTGCGCACGCGCAGCCAGACGGCGTCGCTCAGCCACTCGCTCAGGATCCCCAAGCCCGGGCCGTTCGGGTCGGTCGACGGCGCGGCGGTCACGAGCTGCCGGACGTCCGAGCTCTGCATCCGGTTCTCCGCCTGGAGGATCGCGAAGCAGAGCTGCGTCGCGAGCGCCAGCTTGTCCCGCTCGAAGAACCCGCGGCGCGCGTAGTTGAAGACCACGTCGGTGATCGACGCCTGGAGCTGCGCGCACCGCGCGGCGATGTGCGCGTCGGCCGGCATCTCCTCGTCGTCCGGCTGCTGCAGCGCCGCCTCGAGCTCGCGCTCGGCCGCGGCGGCGTCCACGACGCGGTCGGCGAGCAGCAGGTCGGTGTTCCACTGGAACCGCTGGGTCGCGATCACCTTCTTAGCCGCGGCTTTGAGGCGGCTCAGGAGTCCACCGCCGGCGCCGGCGCTCGGCGGCCGCTGGTCGGTCGCGACCAGGTCGATGCCGCGCTGGAAGATGACGACGAAGGCGTTGAGCGAGTACGCGTAGTACGCGTGCATCCGCGGGAGCGCGTCGAGCAGGAAAAAGAGCAGCGCGCCGCGACTCGCCACGGCCGCGTACTTGGCGCTCAGCGCGTTGAGCTGCGCCTCGTACGCGGCCGCGGCGGCTGCCTTGCGCGCGATCTCGACGGCGGTCGCCTTGGTCGTCTCGAGGTCCGTGATCACCTGCACGTTCTCCGTCACGTCGCCCTCGGCGTCGGCCAAGCTGGTGAGGATCCGGTCTTCGAGCGCCTGGAGGCGGATCTGGAAGGCGCTCTGCTGGTGCGCGAGCGCGGCGCGCGCCTTCGCCTTGCGGGGCCACTCGTTGCGCACGACGAGCGCCAGGAGCTGGTCCTCGAGCCCCTGCTGCGTCACGGCGAAGTTGATGAGCGCGGTCTCGGCCTGGAGCTCGGGCGGGAAGTGCGGGTTCGAGAGCTTCGTGTGCAACCAGAGGCGGAAGTCGGCGTGGAGCTCGACGAGCCGGTCGCCGAGCTGCAGGAGCGTCTTGTGGCCGCGCGAGGTCGTCGCGCGCGAGATCACAGGCCAGAGGCACACGGCGAGCGTCTCGGGTAGGTTCTCGACGAGCAGCGAGTGGCCGCGCTCGACCGCCGTCTCGAGCAGTGCCGGCAGGTTCGGCTGGTCCTGCCGCACGACCTGGAAGGAGCTCGGGGCCGCGCGGCGCGCGTGCTTCTCCGTCTCGCGGAGCCAGTGGACGCCCTGGAGCTGCGGGTCCACGAGCAGCGGCCAGCGGCGGCTGCTGCGCGCGATCGCGCCGTTCTCGACCGACACGCGGTCGCTCGGGAGCCCGCGGGTGGTCCACTCGGCGACCTCGGCGCGCGTCGCGAGCTCCTCGAGTGGGCTGCAGCGCGCGGCCAGGGCGTCCGGCGCCTTGGCGAGCGCCTGGCGCAGGAACGGCGCCCACGTGTCGGCGAGCAGCACGTCGCGGAAGGGCTTGGTGAACGCGCCGATGTACGACACGAAGCTCGCGGCCACGAGCACGTCGGTCACGAGCGTGCGCGCGCGCTGCTCGAGCAGCGCGAGCTCGGCGGTCCAGCGCTCGCTCTCGCTCCCGAGCGCCGCCGTGAGCCGCGTGGCGAGCTCGATGCGCAGCCGGCCGCGCTCGACGGCGGCGACCGCGGTCTGCACGGCCGCGGTGGTCGCGTCGAACTCGGCCGTGAGCGCCGCGAGCTGCGCCTCGAGCGCGCCGAGCCGCGCGTTCACGAGCGCGAGCGAGTCGTTCGCGGCGCCGAGCTTGCCGTTCGCCTCGGCGAGCGCCTGCTTCTTGGGCTCGACGACCACGATCGCGTCATAGTACGCGACGATGTTGATGACCCAGGCGCAGAGGCCCGCGGCTGCCGAGTTGCGCTTCTCGATCGTCTCGACGCGGAAGTGCTCGAGCTGCAGGAACGGCCGCACCTCCTTCCAGTTGCTCTCGGGCACGAGCTGCGCGTCCACGGCGGCCTTGAAGCTCTTGAGCTCGTCCACGAGCGCGTTCACGTTCCCGAGCAGCGCCTTCTTGGACGCCTCCCACGACCGATCGCGGTCCTTCACCCGGCCGTTCTTCTGCACCACGACGCTCGCGTGGACGCCGGCGAAGAGCACGACGACGGCGCCGAAGACGTCGCCGACGCCCGCGGGCGGCTTGGACATGGTCTTGCAGCTCCCGAGGTCCTTCTTGCTGAGCGTGTCGAGCGCGGCCATGGCGGCGTCCACCATCGGCTGCGCCTGCGCCAAGTCGGCCTCCGTGTCGGCGCGCTTGGCCGCCACGTCGGCCTGGATCACGGCGCACTTCTCCCGCTCGACGTTCGCCTTGGCCGTCTCGCGCTTCACGACCTCCTTGTCCGCCTGCAGCCGCGCCGCGAGCTCCTCGGCGCGCGCGCGCTTCGCTTCGGCCTCGGCGAGCGTCGTCGCGAGCGCGTCCTCCATGTTGGCGACCACGTCGCGCGTGGCCGCCATCTTCTCGACGCCGCTCGCGAGTCGGAGCACCGCGCGCGCGTGGCGCTCGTGCTTGCGCGCGAGCAGCTCGCGGAAGAGCGCGAGGCACTCGAGGAACGACTTGGGCGTCGCGTACACGCGGCGGCGCTCGTGGCGGAAGAAGGCGGCCGCGAGGTCGTTCGCGCTCTGGAACGCGAACGGCAGGAAGCGCTCGACGGCGACGGCCACCGCGGGCTCGCGGCCGAGCCACTCGGCCACCGCGGGGTCGCTCTCGGCGCTCAGGAAGCGCGCGGCGACCGACCGCAGCGCGTCTGGCGGCCACGGCTGGAACCAGTCGAGCAGCGTGCAGTTGACGAGCGCCGGGAATTTGCGCGCGCGCAGGCGGAAGGCCGGTGTCGCCGGCGAGAAGCAGAGCACGACGTGCAGGTTGCGCCGCGTCTCCTGCTCGAACCAGCGCCAGCACCGATCCTTCTCCGAGCCGCCGCCGCCGTCGGCGAGCGCGAGCGCGGCGTTCGCCTTCGGGAGCACCTGCTGCGCGATCGCGGCCTGCTCGTCGGCGGTGAAGAGGTCCGGGACGCTGCCGCTCGAGAGCAGGTCGTTGAGCAGCACGAGCATGCGCTCGTTGCGGATCTGGTGGTCGCCGAAGAGGAACACGAGGCCCTCGCCCCGGACGCCGGCCTTGGTGACCATGCTCTGCAGGTCCGCCCGGAAGTCCGCGAGCGCGTACGTCTGCGTCATCGCGACTTCGACGAGCGTGTACGCGCAGAGGAAGGCGGCGAGCCGCGCGAGCGACTTGCGGCCGCTGCCGCCGACGCCCACGAGCATCGCGTGGCCCGATGGGTTGGAGATGATGCGCACGACGCGCACGACGTGTTCGAGCGCGTCCTTGAAGAGCACGAGGCGCATCTTGGGGAAGAGCTCGTTGTACTCGGCCAGTGCCTCCTCTACCGTCGCCTGCAGGCTCTCGAGCGACGCGACCTGGTCGTACTCGTTCGTGCGCAGGCCGTTCGCGACGTGCGCGAAGAGGATCGGGTCGGTCGGGAGCGGCTCGGACGATGACGAAGAAGCCGCCGGTGGGGCGAAGTACCGCGCCAGGTTGAACGACGGGAAGCACTTGCGCGCCTGCTGCTGCACGAGCGCCGTGAACCGGAGCAGGTCCGGCGCCGTCACGAGCCGGTCGCCGTACACGCGCGCCGACTCGTGGACCCAGAGCAGCGCGAACTTGGCCGGGTCCTCGAACGTCGCCGGGCGCGCGAGCAGCAGCCCCTGGAAGACGTTGGCGACGTGGCGGATGTTGAACTCGTAGTGGAAGTTGGCCGCCGTCTTGCGGAACGCCGCGCTCACCTGCGCGTGGAGCCCGAGCGCGGCCTTGAGCACCTGCGGCGCGAGCTTGCGGATGTCCTCGACAAAGTCGGCGACGAAGCCGTCGAGGAACGTGGCGTAGATCACCTGGAGGCTCGCGGCGCCGAGCTGCGGGAGCGCGAAGGTCACGAAGTGGCGCTGCAGCCGCGGGTTGATCACGAGGCTCCCGGCGCTCGGGTTCATGCAGCTCAGGAGCTGCACGTCCTGGATGTGCTTGAGCGTGAACTTGGACCGGTCGTACCAGTGGCCGTAGTCGAGGTACTGCCGGAGCAGCGCGAGCGCGCTCTGCGTGTTGTACGCGTCGACCTGCGGCAGGTTGAGGTCGTCGAGGAAGTAGACGAGCCGGTCGCCGGCGCTCGGCCCGAACGCCGCGCCCACGCGCTTGCTCAGCTGGGACTCGAGCAGGAGCTGCAGCGCGCTCGCGTTCGTGTAGTAGTTGAAGTTGATCCCGAGCACCGCACAGCGCTTGGCGGCGCCCTTCGCGTGGCTGTCGACGGCGGCGAGCACCCCGCGCGCGAGCTGCGTCTTGCCAGTGCCGGCGCCCCCGCAGAGCATGAACGGCCGCGCCTCGCGCACCATGAGGCTCATCCAGCTCGTGATCGCCGCCGTCTCGGGCGTCGGCACCGTGACCGACGCCATGGCGACCGAGCCGTCGAACTGCACGGGCTTGAAGAACGGCGACGCGCGCCACGAGTCGAAGCCGAGCGTCTTCGGGTTGAGCCAGTAGTCGAAGACCGTGTCGCGCGTCGGGAGCTTGACGTGCTTGAACTCGGCGCGCCACCACTCGCTGAAGATCTGCCGGTAGTCGGTGCCGTCGTCCGCGATCGTGAGCGCCGCGCCGAAGGCCCAGACCGACACGAAGGCGCTCAGGACCTCGACCTTCTTGGGGTCGGCGAGCGCCTCGGCGTCCAGCACAGCGTCGAGGAAGTACAAGTACGTCTGCACCATCGTGATGGCCTCGGTCGGCACGATCGTCTGGCAGCTCTGCCGCACGAACGCCACGGCCGGCTCGATGTACCGGTTCGCGGCCTCGCCGAGCGCCGAGCGCTGCGCCGCCGTCGCGCCTTTCGTGCCGACCCAGCTCGCGAGCAGCGAGCGCCACTGGGAGCCGTCGGCGCTCGCGATGAAGAGGATGCCGGCGCGCGAGACGGTCGCGGGCGTCGCGAACTGGAGGTCCCGGATCTCGAAGAGCAGGCGCGCGTTCGGCTTGAGCGGGATGCGCTCGTTCGAGGCGAGCGTGAGCGTCTTGTTGTCGTCCATGACCGAGTTCATGGACTCGATCCAGTTGGCGTCGAGGTCCCCGTCGAGCACGAGCCACTTGGGGCGCGGGTCGGTCGCCGCGCTCGCCGCCACGTCGCGCATGAGCTTCGCGAGTAGCCCGTCCTTCCACTCGCGCGTGCCGAGCACCATGCAGCCGTAGAGCTCGTCGGTGGTCACGGTCTTGGGGTTCACGTCCACGACTCGGGTCTGGTGCGCGTCACCCTTCTTCCGGCGCGCGGCCACGAGCGTCTCGCAGCACTCGGTCTTGCCGCAGCCCGGCGGCCCCATGACGAAGACGCAGTGGCGGATCGCCAGGAGCTCCTCGAGCTGCACGACCTTGAGCCGGAAGAGCTCGTGGGGCCACAGCCCGCGGTCTTCGCAGGCCGCGTGCACGAACTTCTCCATGGCCTCATCGACTCGGCGCGGCGGGTGGAGCCCCGGGAAGAGGTCCTCGAGCAGCCCCGTGAAGATGCGCAGGTCGTGCGCGGCGATCTTGGGCAGGTTGAAGTCGCGCAGCGAGCGCAGGAGCACCTCGTGCTCGCCGAGCTTGGGCTCGGCGCGCTTGAAGGCACCGGCGACGACGAGGACGCTCTTGACCGCGCGCAGGCCCCAGTCGTAGTGGTCCTGCTTGGAGAGCAGCTCCCGGAGCAGCGCGTAGAGGCTGTGGAACTTGGACGCCAGGAGCTTCGCGTCGCGGAAGCCCTCGGCCATGAGCATGTTCTCGCAAATGAGCACGAGGTCGGGCGCCATGACCGTGATCGGCCGGAAGAGCGCCTTGAGCCCCTCCGGGAGCTCCGAGCGGCCGAGGTACCCGGGGTTCATCGTGACGAACGTGCCGCACGTCGCGTCAAGCGGGACGGCGTCGCCGTCGATCGCGACCGAGGCGGCGTCGCCCCGGATCGCGTCGCAGAGCGCCTTGAACTGCACCGAGCAGACCGAGAGCACCTCCGGCGCGAGCCGGTTGAATTCGTCGAAGCAGCCCCAGGCGCCGGCGCTCGCGAGCCCCTTGAAGATGTTGCCGAGGTTCTTGTAGTCCATCTCGGGCGAGCAGTTGAACACGTAGCAGATCTTCCCGACGAGGTTGGCGAGGTCCTTGGTCGTCTCGGTCTTGCCCGTGCCCGCGGGCCCGGCCGGCGCGCAGCCAAGCTGCATGTGCAGCGCCTGCGTCGCCGTGACGTAGATGCGGTCCGTGAGCGGCGTGACCACGAGCCGCGGGCCGTTGCCGAGGTACTCGAAGCCGTACGCGAACGTGGCGTCGCAGATCTCGAGCACCGTCGCGTTCGCGTGCGCAGTGTGCCGGTGCTTGAGCTGCGACTGCCACAGGAACGAGCTCGCGGCCGCCACGCGCTCGTACAGCAGCTGGTGCACCACGTCGCGCGCGTGCGCGTCCGTCGTGATGAGGCACATGACGCGCTGCCGGTCCTGCCGCGTGAGACTCGTCTGCGTGAGCTTCACGAGGTCGCCGAGCTGCACCGCGAGCTTGTCGGCGAGCTCCTGCATCGCGCTCGCGCGGCCGCCCGCGAGCAGCGCGAACGCGCTCTCGACGCCGCGCGCGAACTCGACGCCGGCCACGAGCAGCGCGACCTGCGCCGCGTCCATCGGCACGTCGGCCGCGTCCGGGAGCTTCTGCAGCAGCCAGTCGACGCGGTGCTGCTCCGGGAAGCGCTGGAGCGACCGCGCGACGTGCTCGCGCAGCGTCGCCGCCATGGCCTCGAGCAGCGCCTGCAGGTAGCTTTCGACCTTGCCGCGCAGCTCGAGCCGCGGCTCGAACGGCACCTTCTCGCTCGCGACGTCGTTCGAGACGAAGTGCGTCGCGCGCACGACGCCGCCGCCCGCTGGCTCGAGCTCGAGCGTGCGCGTGGCGAGGAAGAGCTTCTCGAGGTGGCAGAGGATGCTCGCGGGGCTGCTGCCGCTCGAGAGCAGGTCGAGCAGGTCGGCCTCCGAGACGAAGTAGAACCGCGGGAACATGCGGCGCTTGGCGTCCAGGTACGCCTTGAGCGCTTGCTGGCACGTCTCGAGCAGCGAGCGCAGGTCCCCGAGCGACAGCAGCAGGTCCGGGAGCTCGCAGGCAAGCACGACGCTGCCGCTCGCCCACATGAGCTGCAGCGTCTGCTGCACGCGCGCGTCGAGCGCCGCGAACCGCGCGGCGTCGTCCGGGAGCTCGCGCTTGACCTCCTCTGAGCGCATGAAGAGCGGCTCGAGGTACGCCCACGCGCGCTGGATCTCGCCCAGCAGCCCCGTGACGTCGGCCACGAGCTGGAGCCGCGCGTGCCAGCGCTGCGTCGCCGCCTGGAAGAAGCGCAGGCGCCCGGAGACCATCGCCTGGAGCAGCAGCTGGTCCGCCTCGAGCATCTCGAGCGCGTCGTCCGCCAGCCGGAGCAGCGGCACGCCCGTGTCCTTGTACCGCGCCATCGCGAACGCCACGGCCGCCCACCGCGCGTCCAGGTCCTGGAGCGCGGCCTCCTGCTTGGCCTCCTGCTGCGCGCGGTCCGTGATCTCCTCCACGTCGCGCTGGAACGCGTGCAGCTCGAGCGCCAGCACGTCGGCGAACTTGAGCGCCGGGTCGTCATCCGGGCACGCGAACGCGCGGCCCGTGACGCCGGCGAGCTCCTCCCAGTGGCGCCGGCGCACCGCCGGGTGCCGCAGCGCCTGGAAGAGCGGACACGTGCTCAGGAAGTCGCGCACGAGCCGCTCGAAGTGCTTGTACGCGTCGCAGTCGCGAACGTCCTTGTGGGTCGCCTTGACGAGCGCCAGGAAGCCCTTGGCCTCCTCCTCGAGCACGGCGCCGTCCACCAGGCGCCACGGCACGTCCTTGGCCAGCTCGATCTTACGCGTCACGTCCGCGATCGCCTCCCAGAGCTGCTGCGCGTGCTCGAGCGTCTTGCGCGTGGCCGCCAGCGCCTTGTCGCACGGCTCGAGCAGCTCGTCGCACTCGAGGATCTCGGCGACGTGCCGCTTGCGCTTGGCGGCCGCGTCCGCGACCTCGAACACGAGCGTCTCGTCCGCGATCGCGGCCAGCGCCGCCGTGGCGCCTACCGCGAAGCTCCAGAAGCTCTTGGCCTTGAGCTGCGTCTCCTGGTGCTGCAACTCGGCCACGAACGCGTCCATCTCGGCGCGGAACTTGAGGCTCTGCGCCGAGAGCAGCGGCGCGATGCGCGCGCTGGCGGCCGGCACCTTGCGCTCAACCTCGCTCCACACGCTCTCGATCGCGCTCAGCATCTCGAGCTCGCGCGCGACGGCGACGCCAGCGTCCCGCAGGAACGCGAGCTCGGCGCGCAGCTCGTCGATCGACAGCGCGATGTCCTCGCCGCGCTTCTCGACGACGAACACGTGCTCCTTGAGCGCGATGAGCGCGTTCGTCGCCTGCTCGGGCGTCCAGGACGCGTCCGCGAGCGGCTGCTCGAGGCCGACGTTGCACTCGCGCGACGCCTGCTGCAGCTCCTGGAGGTCGTGGAGCACCTGGTCGAGCACGAGCTTGCCCGTCAGGACGTTCATCTCGCGCGTCACCGTGTCGTCGAACGACACGACGTGCGGCGACTTGCGGATCGGCCCGGCGGCGCCGCCGAACGTGCCCTGGAACGCCACGTGCACCGCGTACTCGCCGGCGGCCGGCACCGTGTAGCTCACGAGGTACCGGCCGTCGAGGAGATCCTCGATCTGCAGCGTCGGCAGGAAGAGCGGCCCGGCCGTGTCCGACACGACCTCGACCGCGAACGCGTCGCCGCCGCGCGTGCGCAGGCCCCGCGCGGCGTCGCGCGCCTGGATGACGAAGCTCGTGGGCTCGCCGCTCGCGCCGCCGCAGAGCACGCCGGGCCCGTACGCGAAGCACATGGACGCGTGCGTGACGGCGAAGAACGTGAACGTCTGGAACGTCGTCGTGAACGAGTCGCCCTGCAGCGCGACGCGGAGCTGCACGTCGCCCGGCGGGTACGCGGTGAAGTCCGGCGTCGTGACGCGCAGCGTGTGGTCGTCCACGAACTCGCCGCGCACGTCGACGCTGCCCTTTCGGCACGCGAAGCGCACGGTCACGGGCTTGTTGGCGAAGTCGATGCCCTCGAGCACGAGCTCCGTGCCGCCCGTGACCGGTCCGAAGTCGGGGAAGACGCCCGTGATGCCGTACGGCGGCCCCACGACGCAGCTCACGTCGAGGCAGAAGAGGTCGTTGAGCCAGACGTTCGCCCAGCCGCCGAAGACGACGAGCCGGCTGCCCTTGTCGTCGTACGCGAGCGTCGCGTCCGAGCGGCCGCAGGGCGACGCGCCGCGGATCTCGGGCGCCGTCCACGCCATGTCGCCCGTGTCGAGCACCGCGACGTCGCTCGCGAACGCCCCCTGCCCGTTGTAGTTGGCCGGCTCGCCCAGCACGCCGCCGAACGTGAAGACCTTGGCGTGCGGGATCGCCGCGACGGCGCACGCCGCGTGGTTCCACCGCGGCAGCGCGCTGCCCATCTGCGGGCCCTCGAGCGCCGACCAGGCGTTCGTGGCCGTGTCGAACACGTGGAGGTCGTTGAACTGCGCCACGCTGTTCCACCCACCGCACACGAGCATGACGTCGTCCACGGCGCACGCTTGGTGCCCAGCGCGCTTCTCCGGCGGGCGGCCCTTGCTCGCCACCTTGCTCCAGCTCGCGTCCTCGCACCGCAGCGCGTGCAGGTCGTCGAAGTCGCGCCGCCCGTAGCCCGCGCCGCCGTAGCCGCCGAACACGTAGATGCTTTTGCGGATCGCGACCGCCGAGTGGCCGCCGCGCGGCGCCGGCACCACCGCGGCGCTGGCAGCGGCTCTCGAGGCCGCGACGCTCACGCGGTGGCCGCCTGCTGCTGCTGCGGTCGCGCCTGCCAACGCGCCGCCGCTGGTCCGGTCGCCGGGCTGCGACCAGTCCATCGTGATCGGATTGAAGACCCAGAGGTCGTTGAAGCGCGCCGTGCTGCTCTGGAAGCCGCCGAAGACGAACACTTTGCCGTCCACGACGGTCGCCGAGTGCTTCCAGCGCGGCGCCGGCGCGGCGCTCGGCGCAAAGCGCAGCTTCTCCCACTCCCACGGCGCCTGCGCGCCGATGCGCAGCACGAAGAGGTCGTTCGTCGGGCCCGGCGGCTCACGGTGGTCGCAGCCGCCGAAGAGGAAGCCATTCGCGCCCACGATCGAGAGCGAGTGGCCCGAGCGCCGAGTCGGCAGCTCGCCGCCGCTGCCGCGCGCCGCCACGGCCTCCACTCTCGTCCACCGCAGCGCGCCACTACCGCTGCTGTTGTTGTTGCTGATGCTGGTGCTGCTCGTACTGGCGCTGGAGCTGCTGCTACTGGTGGTTGAGCCATTGGGCGGCGCAATGGACGAAGCCACCGGCGGACCTCCGCTCTCCTTGGGCATCTCGACGCGAACTGCGGCTTTTCGTGTCCGTCTCAGAATCAGAATTTGGTACGTGGAAGTTCGCTCATACTGTAATTGACGTGTTGAGTACCAATAGCATTGATACCGACACCAACACATACAAGGTGTGGGTGAGCACAACGAGCAAGAGGTGTGTGTCGTAGGCCAGGTTGAAGAGATTGTTCAACTGGTGACGCAGAGGCAAGTTTTGAATTGATACTAATGAAGTTGGCGAGTCTTTCGTGATCTCGACTCTGTTGGCTTCTTGAATGGTGTCGTGATATCAAGTACTCATACCGTCTCAGACGGTAAAGCTCCTCATGATTTTATTGTAAAATCACGAAATTATTTTCTCGCCAATCGCATTCAAGGATACCGGCGACTTCTCAAGATCCGCACAACACACGAGATGGCGACGCGGGAACTCACGCAGCGCTTCGCAGAGGCGCGCGGGCGGCTCGCGAAGCGCTCGGTGCGCGCGCAACTGCGGCAGTTTACGGCGACTGCGCCGTACGCGGCGCTCTTCCAGTCCGGCAGACAGCAGGTGCGCAGGCTTCCGAATATCAGCGACCGCCGACGCAGCAGCCCGAGGCGCTGACGCGGTTGACGGGCATCTTAGAACAAGTCCCGCGCGATGGAGAAAGCGCTGCTACAGGAGTCAGTCGGCGACCTCGAGGGCCAAGCGGACGCTGCTAGTCCTCGCCCCGAGTGGACGCGCTTCGTGGACGAAGCGAACGAAGCCATCCGGCTGCTCCACGTCAAGCGTACGTTCGTTGTTCGTGCATCTCTCGAGGTGTTGCGTTATAGGAGACTGACCAACGCAGCTCACATGACGCAGTCGAGTACCTCCAGCTCATCCACACGAGACGGCTGATGATCCGGTTCGACGACTCGGAGGAGGAGCAGGAGCAGGAGATCGACCGAATCACCGCGGAGATCATGACGCTCTTCCAGACCGCCGACCGCAGCCTCAAGAGGATCACGCGGCCGTTTGTCGGCGGAGTCCCGTGCGCGTCGGCGACCGACCGGCTCGTTCGCGTCAACACGCAGCGCTCGGTCGCGACTCGGCTCCAGGAGATCTCGTACACCTTTCGCAGGCGCCAGCACGAGTACCTGCAGCGCTTGCAGGTGCAGAAGTTCGGCTGCGACATCTTCGACGTCGACGACCTGGAGGCGGGTACTGGTGCTGACGATGTACGTTCGTGGCTGGCGTTGTTCTGTTTGGTGGCGCGCTGACCTCGCTGCTGCAACGTGCGTATCCGACTCTCACATGAAGCCTGCGAGATCGCTCAAGTTTGACATCGTGGACGAGATGCAGCGGTTCCGGATCAAGACGCGCGACAAGGAGATCCAGCGGATCGCCAAGTCGGTCGCGATGCTGGCGACCGTGTTCAAGGAGGTCGCGGACATGGTGATCGACCAAGGCACACTCGTCGACCGGATCGACTACAACATGGAGCAGGTGGGTCGTATGTGGTCTCCCACTCGGAGCTACCGACTCGCTCTAAAGAGCTGAAGACGGCGTGTGTCGTGCTCAGGTTGTCTGCCGCATGCGCACGGGGCTGAAGGAGCTGCATCGCGCGGAAAAGTACGAGCGCAACACCCGACCGGAGCGCTGCATCTTCATCCTCGTCGCGTCGATACTGCTCTGCTTCTGGCTCCTCATCCTCAAGCACTCGTAAGCCTTACAGAGGTGGAGTCCACATAGCTAGAGAGCAGCAGCGCTTGGATCCCACAACACGGTTGTGTGTTGCAGCGAACTCTACTCACTCTTCGTCGACACGCAACGACAGACTCGACGCTGCTCACTTCCGCCTCAGCGCGCTCGCTGCGGCGTCGGACGCCTCGCGGATCAGCGCCTGGTAGCTCTTGCGGTTGCTGTCGATAGCAAGCTCCTTGATGCTCGAGCGCGTCGCCGTTGGCTGCCAGTTCGCTTGCGCTGGTTGTGAAGCGTACAGAGGGGCGCTGCCACGCAGATCTCTCGACACGAACACCGTCGAAGCCTCGAGGCTCGACAGCTCGTGCGGCTGTCGGTGCAAGTCGATGGCCGAGTGCTGCGGGCGGAGGTGCGCGGTGGGCTTCACTGGAGAGATCGACGGCATCAACTCGATGCGCTCTCCCGATCCGAACTCGATCGAGTGTCTCCTGAGCAGAGAAGGCTGGAGCAACGAGCTCTCGGTTGGTGCCTGCCAGGTTCGAGACTGGCTGACAGGAAGCGTGTCGCTGGCGTTCGATCCCGAGAGCACGTTCCTGTTCGACGTCCACCCGTACGTGCTCGAAGCGAGCAGCGCCGGCGCGTCTGCCTGTCGACTTGGCGCTTCGAGCTGAACAGCCTTGGTCGTCGGCTTCCTGCCGGCACACAGAACGCAGTTCGCCAGCGAGTGCGCTGCGCACTTCGCGTCGAGTGCGTACGAAAAGATCCGATCTGCGGCTCCGACAGTGTTCGCTTCACTGTCGGTTGGCACGAGCGGTTGTTGGGGTGTCGAGGTCGCTGTGCTGGTGCTCGCGCTGAACGAGGTGCTTGGCCCGATGGTGCCTGATGAGCTGCAGATGAAGCAGTTTGATAGTTGGTGACGAGCACACGGAGCATCGTGCGGCTTTGCTGGTGCGTTGACGACGGCCGGGCTTGGAAGCGAGACTTGCACTGAAATCGCTGACTGATACGCCGGACGGGCGTCGCGGACAGCACACAGCACGCATCCTTTCAGGCTGTGCTTCTCACACGCACTCGATGTAAGTGCTGTTGAGCTCTGGAACGAGAAGCTGTTGCTTGGCACCTTACTTGTCAAGTCCCTCGACTCGAGCGAGATCGCTGGGTCAGGAAGCCTCGAAAGGGCTCTTGCGTTGGCACCAGAGTACGCTTGTGCTTGCAGCTCGAGATCGGAGCTTCTCGACTCGAGTGCTGGTGCTGGCGACGGGTGCTTCTGCAACAGCGATTCGGATCGAGTTGACAGGTCGGAGAACCCCCGCTGCGAGCTCCACGCTGTCTGGATGGGAGATTCGCTACTCGTCTGCTGCAGCGTGGCTGGTGCTACGCGGCTTGGCACACCCGACTGAGCTGCTCCCAACTTCCACAGGTTGTTGTAGTGAAGAGACAACGAGGTCGCTCCGAGCGAGTCGGGTGCCGCGATGGAGTCGCCGTTCCCAGTCTCTCGCGCATGCCGCACAGCGCTTCCACCGCTCTCGATCTCCGGCAGCTTTGACACCGCCGTCGACTCATTGCGACCGCGCTGATCATCGCCAAGGTCGTACTCGTGCTCGTCTTGGTTCATCGAGCTCCAAGGTGCAGCACCCAAGCTCCGTTGGCTGGTCGATCGCTGCCTTCTGTCCACCGGCACTCGCGGCATCGCCGTCTCGCTCGCCTCTTGCCGTCGACTCGGTGTCTTGGATCCGAGCGCGTAGCGCTCTAAGATCTGCTTGTACGGCTTGTTGGTGATGGCGTCGGTCCGCTTTGACACTGTCGGTCCCTGGGACGAGAGTGACTGCTTCGAGTTCACACGTCGGATGTCACTCACTGCCGCTTCCTTCGGTACGAAGACGACTCGCTGCTTCTGCTTCGGCGTCGTTGCCGAGCGAACCGGAGCTGCAGCCAGAGGAGCGTCATGCGGCTCATCTACAGCCTCGAACGCCCTCGCGCGAGCTTCGAGCTCCCGGATCTTCTTCAGATCCTCCTCTCGCCAGCGGGAGAAGACGGCGTTGTCGCGCGCGAGTCGCTGGATCTCCTTCTCCTTCGCCTGCAGCTTGTCGAGGAAGTCCTTCTGCGCAGCCTCCTGCTCCTTGACGCGAGTCTGGTGCCGTCGCCGCTGCTCGCTCTCGAGACGCGCCTTCAGCTTCGCGATCTGCGCCTTGGCGATCTGGAGCTCCGACACGCCGCTCAGGGTCTCGTTCACGCGCACCGACTGCATCACCGACCGCGCGCGATCAGCGAACTGCAGCGTCCGGATCGTCTCGTCGCTGGCGCGCGCAGACGGACTGACCGTCGCGATCAAGCACGCCTGGGTGTTCCCGCCGAACGAGTCTTGCAGCACGCGCGTGAGCGTCGAGTCTCGGTACGGAATGTGCCTCCGCCCGGCCTCGGAGAGCGCTGCGATGCAGTTCCCGAGCGCCGACAGGCTGCTGTTGATGTTCTTGAGCTCGAACGAGTGCGCGTCCTCCATCTCTAGCTCCGTGTTCCACTTCTCCGAGCCCGCGAGGTCGACGAGGTTGAGCCTCGATCTGCGGACCAGCCGCTCGCCGTTCTCTAAGCTCCGCTCGCTCGCGATGTTGATCTGCACGATCGCGTGGCTCCGACTGCTGCTCGAGTTGAGCTCCGTCTCGCGCACGGTCCGGTTCGTCCGACCTCGGCGCAGAAGCTGGAGCGCTCCGTCTAAGGTCGTCACGCGCTCGCTCGACAGCCCTTGCAGGACGACGTTCGTTGTTCCGTCGAGCGTCGGCTGCTCGCGGATGAGCAGCGGGCGCTGGCGCCGCCGATCGGTGAGGAGATCAAATAGCCTGTCGTTGTAGATCTGCATGAAGCTGAGCTGCAGCGTGACGCGGAACCCGTCGATGCTCATCAGCTCGCACTGGTCGAGCAGGACCGCCAGCGCGCGAGGAATGATCCCCCATGTTGACCTGACCGCCTGATCCAGAGACGCGACCTGGTCTGCACTCGCGCCAGAGTCTGCGTCCTCTCCGAAGATCGTGTGCGTCTTGCCGGTGCCCGTCTGTCCGTACGCGAAGACGGTCGCGTTGTATCCGTCGAGCGAGGCGCGCACACTCGGCTGGACGGCGACGAACACCTGCTCTTGGCTCGAGCGCTCCATGAACACCCGATCGAAGCTGCACTCGGTCACGACGCAGTTGTTCCCGTGGCTGGCAGCCGACTGCACGCGGATGCTGTTGTCCTCGCCCCCCGGCCGCACCACCACCGAGTCCTCTCCGCCCTCGGAGCTCCACGTTGAGAGCGGCCGAACGCGAACAAAGACCTGGATGCTCCTCTTCCCGTGTCTGCTCTCCTGTTTGTTCGAGACGCGCGGCGTCGTCGACTGCTGAGAGTCTGCAGTCATCGGATGCTCTTCGATGCTGTCGTCCGCGTCGTTCATGGACCCCACGTCGTCCAAGTCGTCACGACGACTTCGAGACGTGGACGCGAGCTCTGCGTCGCTCGCTTCATCGTCGGATCTACTCGCCCACTCCAGCGCCTCGCCTGCGGAGTCTGACGTGCGGGTTCTCGCGCTGTCGAGTGCCTCGATGCGGCAAGCGCTCTCTGACGCGTCGTCATCGTCGTCGCCTGGTTCCTCTTCCGTGTGCGATGCTCCATCCGCTTGGCTCGAGCTGGAGGAGCTGCGTCTGCGTCTGCTGCTGCTCCTGCGCTCTTCAGGTTCACGTTCGAGGGCATCGACGAGTGAGGTGTGCGGACTCGCTCTGTCGTCTGATGCTCTGACCGACGACAACTCGCCTTGGGAGCTCAGCTCCCAGTCTTCGTAGCTGTGCACCTCCTCGTTGCTGCCGATCGTGTCGGACGACGACGCGGCAGTCGACACTGCGCTTCTCGTCTCAAGATCGGACCTCTCGACCTCCGGTTCAGTCAGTCGCGCGGTCGGCTTCTCATCGCAGCAGACAGCGAACAGCGCGTTCATCTCCGACCAGACACTTCATTCCGATACGCGCCACCGCGTCGCGCGCACGCGCTTCAGGCGATGCGGTCGCTCGCGATGGGCGATGGCGCCACGTATTCATAGCACGTCCGACAGCCCAAGAAACGGAGTTCAGTCAACGTTCTCTCTTCTTCCTTCCTCCCTCCCTCCTTCACTCTCTCAGGACTCTGGTGCCCAGGGCCATCTCCAAACTCTCCTTCTCTTGCGTCACGCATTCTATTCCATCTGCAGAGCCACCCGTCAGTATCAACTCGAACTCGGTCGACACCGCAAGGCAGCGAGCCGCTCGCCACGCACCAGTTCCGGGTAGAGCTCCTCCACCACGTCGTCAAAACCGCTCAGCGCCGTCGTGCGTTCCAGCGCCGCCAGGAACCGCCGCTTCAGCTCCGACGGGGACATGCCGCCGCGCAGCGCATGCGCGTCGCTCTCGTCGGATCGCGGGCGAGCGGAGGAGCGCCGTCGCGGCGCGCTCTCGACCGAACTCTGCGAGGACTCGGGCTCCACCTCCATCTCCAGACGCCGGCGCTTCGAGCTCTCGGGTCGTGGAGGCGCCGCTTCCTGTCGCTTGCGGGTCCGCGTCGACGGGGTGTCGTGCTCCACGATGCGCGAGCTGCGGCGACTCGGCGCCGCCGAGTGCTCCTGCTCATCATCTGAGCCATCATCCTGCTCTTCGACGACTCGCGCTCGCGCCTTGCTCTGAATTCGCTTCGACGAGGGGGAAGGCTGCGGTCGCGGCCGTCGCGGCGTGTCCGTGAGCGCCTCGCCTGTCAACAACTCGAACGCCTCCCGCATCGCTGGCGTCGGGCGCTTCTTCAGAACGATCTCGATCGACGCCTCCATCGTCGGGATCTGGCACAGGCTCCAGATCCGCTTCTGCTGGCGATCGCGCTGGCGAGCCATCTCGAGGATCATCCGCCCTCGCTCGAGCGACCGCCGCAGGTCTTGCAGCTGGCCCAGGATCTCGGCAGTCATCCACGACTGGCGGCCCTCGTCGTACACGACACCCGCCGGCGGATGCGCGTCGCAGTAGAACTTCCACTCTTGCTTGGCCGACCGCGCGACGTAGAAACGCTTCTTCGCTGCGCACAGCGGGTGGAAGCGCTTGTTGCAGTGCGCGCAGCTGGCCAAGTTTCGCTGCAGAGCACAACACACAGAGACACAACACCGTCGTCGACGGTACAGACGTTAGATGGCGGACTTCGACGCAGTGAGCGACTCGAGACGCACCCCTTTAAACGAGCAGATCTCGCAGCGGAACGCGTGGCCGTCCGTGATGACGCTGGGAGCTTGCGCGCACAAGACGCGGTTCTTCCGGATCAGCTTCGCCTTCGTCCATTTGGCGCAGAAGACGTGCACCCACTTGTCATACGCTCCCGTCGCGCTGGCTACCAGCGGAGTCTGCGCCTGTTGCTGGCCGAGTGCGATCTGCTGCGCGACGTTCAGCAGCTTCCGGTCCTTCGTGCTCTGCGACGACGACGACGACGCTGGGTGAGAAGAGGGCGTCAGGAGTCGCCCAGCCGCGTTCGCCGAGAGCTGCTGCTGTTGCTTGGAGGCCACGGGTGCCAGAGGTGCCAGCCCAGCGGGGCTACTGCACGGCATCAGGTAGTCGCTCGTCTTGTCGCACACGACGCACGGCGTCGACGTCGCACCGCCCACCAGCGTGCAGCGCTCGCAGATCCAGTTGCTCTGGAAGATCTCGGACGGCGCGCCTGTCTCGCTGAGGCAGCACTCCGGGTGGACGAACGTGCTGCAGTACTGGCAGCGCATGAGGAACTGCCGCTTGTGCAGCTTGTTCACGTCGAGTTCGTCGCCGACGACTGGGGAGCTGAACTGGAAGCACGCGCTGCACGCCGCTCGGTCGATCCACTCGTACGACTCGGCCGTGTCCTCGTCGCTTCCGGACCGCTTCCCGTCCGCTGATAGCAGCGCCTGCATGATCGGCCCCGCCAGCAGCGACGACTCTTGTCGGTCCAGCGACTTGCGCGGAGCTCGGTCCAGCTTGCACTGCGTGATGTAGAACGCGTCGATGCGGAACTTCCGCCGTCTCCGGCGCTGGATAAGGCGCTCGGCGCTCGGGTAGTGCGTTGGGAGATGCGCCAGGCAGTGCATCTGGAACTGCAAGCCCGCGCCGCCGCCAGAGTACACGAAGCTGCGCTCGCCGAGCTTGATCGTCATGGGCAAGCCTTCGAACCAGCCGCAGAGCGGGTGGAAGGACGTCGTGCAGTCCGGATGCGAGCACCGGATCGTGCGGCCGCACGCCACCTTGCAGTGCGCGCACAGACTGCCCTGCGCGAGCGGGTCACTCGCCTCGGTGCTCTGCAGCGCCTTCTGGTTCTCCGATGGCGGAGGAACCAGCGCGAGGCGCGCAGTCACCTCCGCCATCATATCGGCGAAGCGCGTCTGGCTCGCCGCAGCGACCAGGTTGATCTCCGAGAGGCTCTGGAGGTTCCCGATCCACACCTTCGGACACCACAGCGCGCAGACGACGTGCACCCACTTGCCGTCCACCGTGCGCTTGAACGCGCCGTCTCGAAGCGAGCAGAGCTGGCAGAACACCGACGACGCCGGGTCTTCGCCCTCGTCCTCGACGCTGCACCGGTCGCAGAAGAACTCGCTGTTCGGGAGCTCGACGATGCCGTAGCAGCCCTGGTGCACCGCCAGGTCGCAGCGGTCGCAGAACACGATCGGGTTCGACTCGGGCGACTGCCCGTCGAAGCACACGACGCAAGTGCCGTCGTCGATCGCGTCCTCGTCGCCGTCGCCTTCGTCTCGCGACGGCGACGAGCCATTCGAGTCGGACTCGCGGTGCTTCTTCGGCTCCGTGGGCGGCGCTTGCACGAGCGGCTCGCCGTGCCGGATGTCCCTGTACCCGAACACGAGACTCTTGCACAGGCGCTTCCAGGCGGCGAACTCCTTGTAGTACAGCTCGGTGACGCCCGCCGCGCGCTGGACCAGGCCTTCGTGGAGGTCCGCCAGCTGGAGCTTCTTGGAGAGCGACCGCAGGCGGAAGCGGTTCTGCTTCATCTGCTCGTTCAGGTTCTCCATGAGCAAGCTGATCTCGGGCGTCAGCTCGTCCGTCAGCCGCTGCTCGCTCGCAGCTTGAAGCAAGTAAGCTGGGGCTCTGTTGCGTGCTTCAACACCGTCGTCCTCGTCGTCGTCGAGCGCCTCCATCGACAGCCACAAGTGATCGCCTTCGCCAAGCGGCACTTTGTGAGGGTCCACCGCGTCTCCGGCGAGCGTGCTCAGCGCGTCGTGGCGGAAGCTGCTCCAGAACGAGCCGTCGGCGGGCGGAGCGCTGTCCGTCGCGCCGCTCTTTGACACTTTCATCGCGTACTTGCAGTCCACCGCCACGTCCTCGCCGTTCGAGAACCGGACTCGGATCTCGCTCGCTGCGCCGTCCTCCAGCAGAGCCACCGGCGGCTCCGGTTCTGCTGCCGCGCCTCCCACCTCTGTGGGCGCCGCTGTCACTGCTGCAGCAGCAACTGGTACAACTGGCGCGTCCGCGTCGCTCCGCCGCACGTGGTGGACCTGCAGACTCGCCCGCGCGTAGATGTCCTCGACGCACCGCGAGCGACTCGCGCGCATCATGAAGTCGCAGCGGTGGAGGTTCGCCTTGACGTGTAGCGCGCCGGCGGGGTCGTCGGCCGCGCGGTCGAGCAGCACCGTGTCCGCGCAGTCCGTCAAGTCGTGGCGCGCGAGCTTGCGCGTGAAGTTCCCGACGTCCTCCAGCTTGGCGCCGCACGTGGCGCGGCAGAGCTGCTCCATGCGCTTCTTCATGAGCGCCTTGCTGCTGAAGAAGCTGCCGTTCACCGTCTTCCACAGGTGTGTCGAGTCCATCGGCGCGCCGGCGTTCAGCCCCGGCCACGTCGCGAACAGGACGTCCGAGAGGTCGGACGCCACGACCGGTTCCTCGGCCGCGAGGTCGAGCGCCGCGCTCGCCTGGCCGCCGCTCGTCTTGCGCTTCATCCGATTCGGGTTCTTCGACCGGCGCGCGTCCGAGCCGGCGCTGCTCACGTGCGAACAGCCGCTCTTGAGGTGGCTCGCCAGCGAAGCCTCGCGGACCGAGTCGCCGCACTCGGGGCACGGACGCATGGCCGCGTGCTGCCGCTTGCTGTTCGCCGGCCCGGCCGCCTTGCTGTTCTTCGCGCCGCCCTGCGACTTGCCGCGCGACGCGTACGCGATCTCGACCGGCTTGAGCCCGCGGCGCTTCATCTCGTCGGTGCGGACCTTCATCTCCTCGCGCGTGAGCCACGCGAGCAGGCACTGCGTCTCGTGGGCCTCGTGGGCCGCCGCTGCGAGCGTCTTCGCCTGGCACACGCGGCACTTGCCGGCCTCCGCCGGGTGCTTGGCCAGGAAGGCGAGCACGCGCGGCGCGCGGCGCCACGCGTCATCCACCATCTCGTACTTGGCGGCCGCGACGTCCGAGAGGTGCGTCTTGCAGTGGTACACCTGCTGGTTCTCGGCGTTGTAGCCCGTGAAGATGACGCTCGAGGGCGCGCGGATGGCGCAGAGCACGTGGAACGCGCGCGCGCAGCGGCCGCTCACGCACTGGATGCAGCCGCCGCGCTGGCCGCACACGAGGCACCGCAGCGTCTCGCGGCTGCGGTCCAGCAGCGAGATGTCCACGGGCTGGTCCAGCTCGCCCGATAGGCTGTGCGAGAGCTCGGGGATCCAGTTCGCGCAGAGCACGTGCACCCAGACGCCCGGCTGGCTCGTGCGCCGCAGCGCGCCGCCCTCCACGGGGCAGATGCCGCAGCGCGGACGCAGCGGCGGAAGCGCAGCGTCGCCGCCTGCGTCGCGCTCCTGCAGCTCACACTGGCAGGCCTCGCATCGCCACGGCGCGCCGCTCGCAGGCAGCGTCGTGCCGTAGCAGCGCACGTGCACCGGCAGCGCGCAGGCGGCGCAGCGCACGAGCGCCGAGCCGTTGTAGTCCTTCTCCTCGAGGCACACGCAGCAGGTGGCGGCAGCGCGCGGCTCGTCGTCTGCTGTGGCGCCGCTCATGGCGGGGGAGAGGGGAGGGCGCGGCGCACTTCTGATGCGCGCAGCGAGCACGAGCAGCTCTTCCTTGGCCCAGCGGGTGAGCGGGCGGGCGGGCGGCTCCCAGTTGTTTTATGTTGGTTTCAGTATGCCTTGAACTCCTGTGTTTTGTCACTATAGAGATATCCTGACGCGAAGGGTTCAATAGTGCGGTAAGCAAGGGAGCGGTGCGGACTTATTGTCCAAATTTTCAGCGAATCAAACGAACGACTCAGAATGTATCAGATCGTCGAAATGCGAATCAGACTGGTGACTGCGAGTTTGTATGCTTCAGACTGCATGTTGCTCACCTTGGTACATCTCACCGGTCGGTCGATGCATCACTCTCCGTCACGCCACCACCACCACCACCACCTTATCATGTGTTCTCTCTCTCTCCTCGCTCGTGGCGATGGCCGTCGATCCACTCCCCCTACCAGCTTTTCCCTCATCCAATCCTTCGGATCGCGCGCGAGGAAACACGCTCGCAGTAGTTCCATCAACGCGACCCACATGTGTTGTCAGCATGCACGTATGTGTGTGTGTGTGTGAAGGAGGAGGTTCCTGCCACCAGATGCACTCGCGCTGCGAGATGCACAAGAGCGCAAGAAACAAGATAAAGCCGCTGCTGCCATTTCGCTGCTCGTCATCATCTTTTTTCAAGCCGTGCACAGCGTAAGGGCACCCACTTCGCAACCAGTCGGCTTCCGTGCGCGTCCGACTTGCATCCAAGAGCACGAGCTCAACAACATGCAGTCGGCGCCAGCGAAGAGCGCAGACAGCAGCAGCTCCAGCGACAGCAGCAACAGCAGCCGCTCGCCGCCGAAGCGCACGCGCTCGATCCGCACGGGCCGCGTTTCCAGCCGCTGGCTCTTCAACCACTTCCACGTCGGCGAGCTGGTGGTCGACGCGCGCGCGGCCGACGCGTTCGCGCGCGGCACGATCCTCAACGCGCTCTCCGTCCCACCGGTCGCCGGCGACTGCGAGCGCTTCGTGGACCTCGACGCCGGGGGCGACATCGCGCTCCTCTCGCCCTGCAAGCGCAAGCTGCGCGACGTCGTGCTCTTCGCCGACTGCGCGCAGCTGCGTGACGCGGCGTCGTGGCTCTTCACGCTACAGCGCCTACTCGCGGACGAAGGGCTCGTCGCGAGCGTCAAGGTGCTCGGTGACGACTACGCGGCTTTCCAGCGGCGCTACCCGTTCTACACCAGCGAGAGCGTCGGCGCCGCGTTGGTGCAGTCCGGCGCGCACCTCGTGACGTACCCGAACGAGATCATCGACGGGTTCCTCTACCTCGGCAACATGTGGCAGGCCGCGTCGCCGCAGGTGATCGAGGGCCTCGGCATCACGCACGTCGTGAACGCGAGCCTGGACGTCGGCAACGTGTTCGCCGACCGCGGCGTGCAGTACCTCGAGGTGAAGCTGCGGGACGAGCCGGCGGCCGACATCTCGGCGTTCTTCGACGCGGCGTTCGGGTTCATCCAGAACGCCAAGCACGCAGACGTGTCGCCGCGCGCGCGCGTGCTCGTGCACTGCACGCAGGGCATCTCGCGCTCGGCGACGCTCGTGGTGCTCTACCTCATGCGCGCGCACGCCTGGTCGCTCGCGCGCGCCTTCAACTACGCGCGCGCGGGCCGGGGCGTGATCCTGCCGAACGACGGCTTCCTGCGCGCGCTGCTGGCCGAGGAGCGGCGCCTGCTCGGCGGCAACAGCGTCGCGGACCACGAGCTGGACGCGCTGCTGCAGGGCGCGCTGCCCGACCGGCAGGCGGCGCCGACGACGACACTCGCGCTGCGCGCTCCGCTCGCGTGTCGCGTCATGTGAGCCGTATCCATATAGTAGTAATAACTGAGCCATGTGATGTATCGTTCTCGGGGTGTCGACGTCGACAGCGAGCGGTCGCGCGCGCTGGTCGTGTACGCGCGCCTGCCTGCCTGCCTGCCTGCCGCGGCGCCGCCGGCCGCTCAGCTGCGTCCGCATCACACCGCAGAGATCCGGAGTGGCGCGCGCTGCGGCGCAATTCCGCCGCGTGCACACTGCCGTTCGCTGCCTGGAACATTCATCTGTCTCTCTCGCTTACAGTATGTTTGCACTGCCGTCGTCCAGATAGCGCGTAGTGAGCCGGTTTGTGTGGCTGCTCAAATCGGCGCAAGAGACGAGGCGACCCGCCTCTTCAAAGCGTGGTCCACATCTACTGTATGTGTACATCCTGCTGCCGCACTCGAGTTCCGCGGCAGCGACAACGACCGCAGCAGCAGCAGCGGCGACGGCAGCAGACGCAGCAGCGGCGGCGGCGCAGTCCCCACGCACGTCTTCCCCTCCATCTAACAGCAGCGTTAGCGTCCGTAGCAGCAGCCGCATGTCCGTCAGCGAGGAGCCGGCGAGCCAGTCGGCGGCGGCAGTGGCGGCGGCGGCAGGCGCGGCAACGCCGACCGCAGTCGCCGTGGTCACGAGCCGCGCGATCGTGGCGGTCCCCAAGCGCCACGTGCGCACGGGCCGCGTGAACTGCCGCTGGCTCTACAACCAGGTGCAGGCGGCGCGCGGGCTCATCCTCGTCGACACGCGCGCGCGCGAGGCGTTCGACGACGACTCGATCCCGTCCGCGATCTCGATCCCTCCGCTCGCCGACTGCCGGTCGCTCGACGACGTGGAGCGTGGGATGCTCTCGGAGCAGCGCTACCTCTTCACGGCCAAGCGCCGCAAGTTGCGCGACGTCGTGCTGGTCGGCGAGTCGGCCAAGGGCGGCGCCGCGAGCGCGTGGCTGCGCCACCTCGAGCGCCTGATCGTCGACGAAGGGCTCGTCACGAGCGTCAAGACGCTCGCCGACGGCTTCACGACCTTCAAATTCCGCTACCCGTTCTACACGACGTCCGCGATGCTCGACGAGATCGCGTTCGGGCTCACGCGCACGCGCAGCGGCACGCACAACCTCAACTACCCGAACGAGATCCTCGAGGGCTTCCTCTTCCTCGGCAACATGTGGCACGCACAGTCCAAGCAGGTGATCCAGCACCTCGGCATCACGCACGTCGTGAACGCGAGCCTGGACGTCGACAACGTGTTCGCGAGCGAGGGCGTGCAGTACAAGGCCGTGAAGATCAAGGACCGGCCCGAGTCGGACATCTCGGCGTTCTTCGACTCGACGTTCCAGTTCATCGAGTCGGCCAAGCGCACGCACCACGGCCGCGTGCTCGTGCACTGCACGCAGGGCATCTCGCGCTCCGCGACGCTCGTGATCATGTACCTCATGCGCGCCAACAACTGGTCGCTCGTCACGGCCGTCAACTTCGCGATGGCGAGCCGCGGCGTCGTGTACCCGAACGAGGGCTTCTTCCGGTCGCTCATGGCCGAGGAGTTCCGCCTCTACAAGGGCAACAGCATCACGCAGGAGGAGGTCGACGCGCTGCTGCAGCACCAGATCCCGGACCGCCCCGTGCCGCTCCAGATCCGCCACCACAAGTCTGAGAACTGCTCGCGGTGCAGCAAGATCTTCTCGCTGCTCGAGTGGAAGCACAAGTGCAGCTACTGCCGGAAGGAGTTCTGCAGCAAGTGCACGAGCACGCGGCTCGCGAACCCGGAGCGCGAGAAGCTCGTCACGGGGCTCGAGGAGCAGCGCAAGCCGCGCCGGGTCTGCGACGTGTGCGTGAGCCGCCTCTGGAAGATCAACCTGCCGCGTCCGCGCCTGGGGCTGCAGTTGCGCAACCCGCGGTGCAAGCACCTGAACGTCAACAGCCTCGCGACGTTCGGCAAGCCCGTGTGCATCTCGTACTTTGAAGGCACCGAGCCGCAGGTGATCTTCGACGTCATCAAGGCGCGCTTCGAGGTCAAGTCGAGCCAGATCGTCGACATCTCGTCCGAGAACGGCGAGCCCGTGTTCAACCTCGCCGAGCTGCCAGACGAAGCCGTGGTGCTCATCTCGGTCGGGAAGACCGGCAATGTCCAGGACAGCTCCCAGCGCCTGAAAGCGCGCGGCCGGTCGCAGAACCCGACGATCTCGCCCCGCGAGCGCGTTATCCGCACGCGCTTCTCGTCCGAGGGCAACGTGGACGCGCTGAACGGGCGAGCACTGAAGTCGACGACCGGCAGGACCTCTCCGGACACGCTGCAAGTGAACGAGCTGGCGCTGACGGAGCTCCGCGATGAGCGGTTCCGCGATATGTGGCGGCTGGCGTTCCCGACGATGGGTGTGATCGAGCGCCAGGCGCTGCTGAAGATCCGGAACCCGGCGATCCTGACCGACGTGATGCTCGGCGTGAGCAGCTTGTCGTGCGGCTCCCTGACGATCCAGGACTTCAACCGGCGGCTCGTGGAGCTCGGGTACGCCGACGCGGACCGCGAGCTCGTCGTGGCGCTCCTGGACAAGTCGCGGCGCTCGAACGGCTTCGGTATGTGTTAGAATGCGTCTCCTCCTCCGCGCGAACGGTACGAATACTCTCCTGTAATTTGGAAAACAAGCCCGCTTCTAACTTACGAAGGTGGTCGCGGGCGTCGTCCAGCGCGTCCGACCGTCAGAACGCCGCCTGGTGGCTCTCGTTCGGGTGCAGGTACTCCGTGCCCTCCAACTTTATTCTGCACCGGTGCACCGTGAGGCTGAACCGGAGCTTCGGCAGCATGCTCGTGTTCGAGTGCTTGGGGGTCAGGATCTGCGGCGGCGGATTCCTGCGCGCAGCAGCCGCCAGCGTCTCGTTCGTCAGCGCCAGAGTCACTAGAGACGGACCGACTCCCCCCTTCACAAGACAGTACGCTGCACGCACCGCGCTGGGCCGTTCAGGATCGTCGAGATCGCCAGCGCCGCGCCGACCGTGAGGCAGCACTTGTGCGACCAGTGGAAGCCGTCGACGCCGTAGAGTAAGTGCACGAAGAGGCACATGAGCAGGAAGCCGACGCTCGAGCCTTCGTCCGCCCACTCGACCCACTTGGGCAGGTCCTGCGCCGCGCTCTCGCTCTTCGGCGCCGCCTGCTTGGCTGCGTGCGAGACGACCTTGCACGTGACCGACACTGTCGACGCAAGCAGCCAACGACGTCACGATCCCGGAACTCCGTCATCAGCATCCGCATGCGCTCGCACCTTCGATCTCGGTCGGCGACTCGGCGTCGATGACCTCGATCCAGCACGCCTGGCCGGCGTCCCAGCTCCCCATGAGCGCCTGCGTGCCGATGCGGCCGACGCTGCCATCCTGCAGCAGGATGACGCACGCGCCGCCCTGCGGCACGACGCCGAGGTCCAGCGCCTCGCCCCACGCGACCTTGCGCTTGATGACCTCCTCGACCGGCTTGGCGTCGCGCTCGCTCACGCGCACGACCGAGACCATCGCGATGCGCGGCGGCGCGAGTTCCTGCGGATCGAGCAGCAGGACGTTTGTATACTCTACACCCACGCAGCGGAGCACAGCGCGCGACAACGTACGAAGTGAGAGAACAGCTCATGGTTCCGCGCGAGCAGCGTCGGGCTCGGCAGGGCCTCCAAGAACGGCGAGCACGCACGCTGGTCCGCCTGCTCGGCGCGCAGCGCCTTGCGCTGCTGCTCGATCGCGATCGACCAGCTCTCGCACGTCGACGCCTCGTTCACGGGCGCGCGCATCAGGAACGACCGCGACTCCTGGTCAACGCGTCGACGCGTCGGCGTCAGCGCGCGTCGCGGTGCAAGGAGCAGTGCAGGCGCGCACCGTGGAGATCTCGAGGTAGTAGTGCTCCGAGCCGGGCTCGACCGCCGCCGCGGGCACCTCGTCCTCGGGCATCGCGCGCACTCCCGTGATCATCGACAGCGCCAGCTGCGCGCGTACAGAAAGTGAGCGTGCGATACTGTGCGCAGAGGCCACTGCTGAGGGCGGGTGCGAGCCGCACCGTGCCGCGCTCCTCGCCGAGCAGCTCGTGCTCCGTGACCTTGCGGAAGTAGTGGAGCGCGTCGGGCGTGAGCAGGAAGAGGCGCGAGGCCCACCCGCCGCGCACGGCGCCGTCGCGGCGCTTCTCCAGCTGCCCGCAGAAGAGCACGCGGCCGTACACGCCGTAGTCCATGCTCCTGCAGTCTCGCGTCGCTTGGCTCGGCTCTTGAACGTTGCGCTATGCTGGCTCGCTCGCAGCGTTGATCTTGAGCTCTTGTAGAGAGTATTCTTCGCATCTCTCTATCTGAGCGGCAACAACGTGATTACGCCAGTAGTGAAGAAAAGCAGGGTGAGCCGGATCGCCTGCTCGACACAAGAAGAAGCGCGTCGTAGCTCGTAAGCAGCAGCAGCAGCAGCAGGTGCCGGCGCGATGCTCTTCCTCGACAACGACAACAAGATCCTCAAGGACGTGCTCGACGGCCGCCTCGGCGCCAAGTGCGTTCTTCGTTCTCTACCAGAGCACACCCCGCTCTCTCGCTCTCTGGGGCTAACGTGGCGCCTCACTTCTTCCTTCTTATCTCCAGAGCCGCTCGCCCCGTACAGCCGCTCGAGATCCGCCTCTGCGACTTCGACGGTGCGTGCCTCGCGTAGCGTTCTCGCTGCTAAGCAGAGCGAGGGGGAGGGGGACGAGGAGCTCATTGTGCGCGTTTGCGAGTGCGCAGATGTGCAGTACGACGTCTCGATCGCCAACGGCACGCTTACGATCTCCATGGCGTACCCGCCGTACAAGTACCTCGAGGGGTACGCGCGCGCCTCGATTGCTGCATGGTATGATGTGTGGGAGAGAAGGATAGAAAGCTGACGAGGAGTACGCGCCAGCCTGGGAGCGCAGCGCATGTTCGCCGCCACGTACCCGGAGTTCTCGGTCGTGTCGCCCAAGCCGGGCTTCGACCTCACGCTCCAGGTGAACGTGGACGCCATCACGCCGGCGAACGCGGGTGCGTCGTCACGCTAGGAGCCCAAACGATTACGTCGTCAATTGACTCGAGCGCTGCTCCTCACAGCGTCGTTCGTCGACCGCATCGCGGCGCTCAAGCGCAACATCCTCAGCGCGCCGTTCGAGCAGTGCTTCGAGGCGCTGACGCAGGGCACGAGCACGGCGCTGACGCCCGTGCAGATCCCGTTCCGCCGCAACGAGACGATGTACGTGCTCCCGCAGGCGGACCGCATCGTGATCGTCTACTCGGTCTGCTTCGAAGACAAGACGGACCAGGCGATCGCGCGCGTCTTCCTCCAGGTGCGTGCGCTCGGCCGCTTGAGGCTGCGGCCGCCAGCGCTGCAGAGCTGACGAGGCGTCGTGCTGGGTTCGCAGGAGTTCGTGGACACGCGCCGCACGGTGAACAACGCGCCGCCCGCGGCGTTCAGCAAGGACCCGCCGCTCGAGCTGCGCGGCGCGCCCGGGCTGCCCACGTCGAGCGACCTCGTGGGGTACCTGAGCCTCGCGATCTTCCCGAGCCACGTGGACTCGCTGGAGAAGCGCGCGAAGGCGGCGTCGCTCGTGCAGGGGCTGCGCAACTACCTGCACTACCACATCAAGGCGTCGAAGACGTACCTGCACATCCGCATGCGCAAGCGCGTGGACCTGCTCCTGCAGGGTGCGTCCAGCGCTCTCTCGCTCGTGCTGCTCGTGCTGCTTGGCTCTGGTCTGATGGTGTCGCTGTCGCTCGCAGTGCTGAACCGCGCCAAGCCGGAGAAGGACCCGTCGAAGGCGAGCAAGAAGACGATCACCGGCCGGACGTTCGAGCGCGCGTACTGATGCGCAGGAGGAGTCCTGTGTCCGACGCGAGTCGGTACACTATCACCGGCGATAAGAGGTGTCACTATCGATGACATCCATCCAGGAATTGTGACGTGTCACTATTCTCATCCACCGCACATTCTGGCCGATGCTCGCTCGCCTGCTCCATCGTCGCGCGGCGACGACGTCCGCGCTGCTGGTGCGCGGCGGCCGCCAGCAGCTCGCGTTCTGCGCCGGCGCCTCGGAGAGCCCTGCCGCTTCGGCGAGCCAAGGGCAGCAGCTGCAGCCAGAGAAGCCCGCAAAGCAGCAGCAGCAGCAGCAGCCGAGCGCCGCCACGACCACCTGGAACACGCTCGTAGTCGGCGAGATCGTGGCGCTGGCGCCGCACCCGGCGGCCGAGCGCCTGAGCGTCTGCCACGTGGACGTCGGCGACCGCGAGAACCTGCTGCAGATCGTCTGCGGCGCGCCGAACGTTCGCGCGGGGGCCCGCGTCCCCGTCGCCACCGTCGGCACGCGGCTCGCGCTCAAGGACCCGGCGAGCGGCGACGTGTGCGTCGCAGTCGTTTGCTTATGAACGCTTGAGGATCGTGTGCGGGTGCTGATGCGCGCTGGCTGACTCGTGAGCAGCAAGCTCGTGAAGATCAAGAAGTCCAAGCTGCGCGGCGAGGTGTCCCAGGGGATGATCTGCTCCGAGGCGGAGCTCGGACTCGCGGGCGAGAGCGACGGCATCCTGATCCTCGAAGACGACGCGCCGGTCGGCAGCCTCGTGCAGGACTGGGGCTCCGTCGCGAGCCGCTTGGTTGCGAAGGCCGATGAGACGAAGGACGCCGAGAGTGGATAGCAGAGAGAGAGAGAGAGAGCGATAGACACATGGAGAGAGAGAGAGATACAGAGTCCATTACTACATGGGAAAAGAGTCTTCAGAGAACGATGCAGAGCGAGCGGAGGTGGAGAGAGCTTCAAAATGGGAAGTGGGGCCGTCGCGTGGCTTCAGGCTTCAAGCTCCGGCTTGGGCGGCGGCGGCGGTTCTAATACACAGAGTCCAAACGCAGGAGAAGACGACATCCAGACGACGACGGCGGCTTCGACAGCAGCAGCAGCGGCGGCGGCAGCGAGCGGGTCCGACAGCGACGCACGCGCGGCAGACAAAACTTCGGGGTCGGCGGCAGCAGGCGACGGTCGGAGCCGCTCGCGCGCGCGCAGCAAGCAGAGAGGTAAAGTACAGACGAGGCGCGCGGCGCTGCTGTGGGTGGCAGGCGGGCAGCGCGAGGGTGCCGTTCTCTATCGGCGTCCTTCGCGTCCCGCGTTACCGCTTGTGCGGCATGTTGGCGACGCCGTCGAGGAACTCGACGGTCTGGTTGCCGGCCGTGACGTGCAGGAACCCCGTCGGCTGCTTGACCTCATAAATAGACAGCTCGAGCGGCGTGGGCATGCCCGGCGACACCATGAGCAGCTCCGCGGGCGGCGCCATGCCCAGCTGCTGGTAGCCCTTCGCGAGCATCGGGTTCATGAACATTGGTGATGCCGCGCGCCACCCGTCGCCGGGCGGCAGCGGGTACTGCGGCGGAGGCTGCGGCGGCATCGGGTACAGCGGCTTGCCGCCGAGCAGTCCGAGCGTCGCGCCGGGCGGCGGCGTCGCGAGCGTGCGTGTGGGCGGCGTGGACGGCAGCGGCGCCGCGTGGCCCTCGATCGCGAACGCGTTGTAGCGCAGGTGCATGGGCGCCGCGGTGGTCGTGTAGTGCGTCGGCCCGGCGGCGAACGGCTGGAAGCGCGAGGGCGACGTGCTCGAGCGGTAGATCGACGCCGCCATTTTCCTCCTGTTGCTGCTGCTCCTGCTCTCGCTGCTGCTGTTGACGCGCTTTTCGTTTGTGAGCACTCGATGAAGAATGAGCAGGTGCGATCAGGTCAATCGTGTTTAATGTCCTATAATTGTTGCACATCGTCATCTTTCAGGACGATCGGCGAGATCGGAGGGTTGTATCAGGCAGTTTTGGCTCATGATGTCAAACAGAGGCTTTACAAACAGGCAGATTATCCTAAAATAATGACACAATCGACGTTTTGTTGGGTGGAGTTTTTTACACTAAAAGAACCCAGGAGAAGCAGAAAAACGAGACTTGGTCATTCGACTCTTTGCGTTCATTTGGCAGACCTCTTTCGAAATCTCGATTCGCGATGCCTCCCAATCGTGCACGATGCTGACGCGCAATGTCTCGCTTGTTTGCGGCTCCGACTCCTTCAAGTCGAGTCGGTGCTGGCGGGCAGGCAGGCGGGCTGGTGCAATCCGCACTCAAAGAAGAGAACCCGGAACGCGACCTGAAGAGAGATAGATAGAGAGAGAGAGAGAGAGAGAGAGAGAGAG
>JAASGM010000124.1:0-35773 GCA_023334215.1 Globisporangium cystogenes | reverse complement strand
GCATGCCCACGTACGACCGGTTGAGTGTCATGCGCGGCAGGTAGTAGCTCATGCGGTACGCTTGGGTGGTCTGGAGCGTCAGCTCGACGAGCTCGCGCAGGAACATGATCAGGTGGAAGTACTGGCCGTCGACACCGAAGATGCCTTTGCGAGCGAAGAAGTAGGTGTACGCCTTCACGGCCCCTGCCGGCCATTGAGGTCGCCACCACTCGCTACCTGATGCGACCGCACCGGCCCATTGAGGGCCGTTAAGAGTCGTAGAATCAGCGAAGGGGACGACGCTGCTGACGGCGATCGTGGAGCCGGCGTTGCCGACCTTTTTGCGGGTGGCGAACGTGAAGGCGAGCGCGCGGTGACGCACCGAGACGCCGAGCATCTTGAGAATGATCACTGCGTGCGGGAGCGCCACGAGCCCGTGCAGCACTGCGATGGCCGGGTACCACTTGCGCTCGACCTTGATGATCTTGAACCACTGGAGGCAACTGTCCAAGTACGTGCCCTCGAGCTGGTTGTAGAAGAGCGCGCTGCCGCCGAAGAACACGACGGCGGATACGTGGAGCGTCAGGAGCGTGAGCCACAAGATGGCGAACGTGCGCGGCGAGACGCGGACGACTTGCGCGGCTCGCGCCATCGACGCTGCTGCTGCCAATCTTGTGGCGGAACGCGAAGTGCGTACCGCGTATTCTCGGGCTGCCAGCCATGAGTGATCATGCGATGGTCAGCGATCTTATCTGGAGGACTGGAGGAGTGCGATGAGCGGTCATGCGATGGCGAACTACCTTATCTGCAGGGCTGGAGGAGTGCGATAACGAGTCCTCGCTGGCCACCGCTGCCGTTGTAGTTTCTCCAGCGCACACGAGAGAACATAACAGCGACACCGCGAGCGTCACGAAGCGCGAGATCTGCTCCAAGCGACTAGTTCGCCACCAACAACCTTGTCGTGAGCTCAGCTCAACTTGAAAGCGGCGATCGACACGGCCAAGTTGGCTGCTGGGACACCCAAGATGTGCTCGACGACCGCCGGCATGTAGCTTGCGGCCGCTCGCAGGCGGCTGACGCCGACGGACTCCGGATCCTTGCTGAACAGCCACTGAACGATCTCCATGTGCTGGAGACACGCTTCTCCGTCGTCGAACCCACCGCGCACGAGCCCTGCACCGGAGTCACGCGCGTACAGGTACAGTATCACGCCGACGTGACCGCCCCGCGCGGCGCTGATGACCGCAGCGTCCGCTTCCACTTCGCTCTCGATGCACTTCTCGTGCAGCCACTTGAGGACGTCGAGATGGCCGTCCATAGCAACGAGCTTGAGGTCGAACCGCGCGCTCCCGTGGAAGCCGCGGGCGTAGAGCCACTGGGCGACCTCGAGGTGTCCGCACTCCACTGCGCGGTCAAACGCCTCGGACGGAAGCCGCTCGCCGACCGGGAGCTGCTCGCTGATCCACTGCAGCACCTCAAGACGGCCGTGCGCAGCCACGTCGCCTGCTGAGCTGCATCCCCTTGGTGTCTCGGAGCCACTTGACGACGTCCAAGCTGCCGTTCATCGCAGCGAAGCGCATCGCGGACTCCGTGCAGCCTCCGGAGCGGTTCTCGTGCAGCCACTTGACGATGTGCAGATGCCCCGTTGACGCTGCTGCGCTCATCGCGCTCGAGTCGTCGCGTTCCGAGAAGCCGCGACGCGCGTGCAGCCACTGAACGACTTGGAGGTGGCCTCCGCCCGCTGCGAACGCGATCGCTCTGCCGGAGTCCACGGCGTGCGGAAGGTTGTGGTGGAGCCACTAAACGGTCTCAAGATGGCCGCCGCGCGCTGCGTCCAAGATGACGCTGTCGCTGAGCTGCTCGGGGAAGCGCGCGGCGAGCCACTGGACGAGCGCGAGGTCTCCTCGCCTCGCAGCGCGCCTCACGCCCTCCGGAGCGCTGACTCGGAACACCGGGTGCTCGTACAGGTACTTGGCGACGTCCGCGTGGCCGTTGTCGACAGCGTCAAGAAGGCGCTCGTGCGGCTTCTCGACGGCCTCCGGGTAGCTCTCGTGCAGCCACGTGAAAGTGTCGAGGTGGCCGCCGACAGCCGCTGTCGCGAACACGCAGCTGACGCCCTCGTCGCTGCAGCAGAAGGCGCTCTTCGGGTGCGTCTGGAGTTACTGGAGCACTGCGAGCTGGTTCGCGCCCGCCGCTGCGTCTGCGAGGTCGGGGAGAAAGACCGCGTGTGAGTGGCGCTCGTCCAGCCACATGAGCAGCCGCAGGTTCCCCAGCTCCGCCGCCTTGAGCATCGCGCGGTACGGCAGGACGTGTGGACAGTGCGAATGCAGCCACTCGGTCATCGCGAGGTTGTCGTTTGTGACGGCGGAGACGAGTCCGGCGCTGCACTCGTGCGCCAGGAAGAACGGGTCCTGAACCAACTGTGACCGGCGCCGCATGAAGCAGGTGCTAGCGGGCGAACTGGAGCCCGGACCGTCGGCAGCCCGCAGTCGAGGCATGCACTCACGGCCGCCACCACGTGCGGCAGCGCTGCGAGTCGCGAGCCGCGGACAGCGAGCGCCGCGGACGCCAGCGGCGGCAGTTGCTCCACAGTTGGCATAATATTGTCGTTTTCATGCCAAAATTATGCTAAAATAGACAGAGAAAACTGCACCACTCAACTGAGTCTACAGAATATCTCCACGTGCTGCATAGGATTGGACGCCGTGACGTTGATACCGGCTTTTGTACGGTCTCCTTGCGGTGCTTCTCGCTTGCTATGACCGACTTCTTGTCACACTGCAGCTACTTGGCGGAGATGCAGGATGGCGACACACAACCGGGATTGACATAATTCGGGAATATTTATGTCACCTCACGCAACACAGATGCACACTTACGCAACTCACGCACACGCAGCTAAAGGCTCTTGGAATAGAGCTCGTGCCGGACGGCGGCGCTGCGCTCCTCGAGCCGCCGCGAGTTGGGCGGGTCCACGCGCATGGTGTAGTTGTACCGGCGGCGGAAGTCCTTCTTCTCCGTGAGCGACCGCAGCGCGAAGTAGTACTTGGCGTACACGGACGCCGAGATGTAGAGGTCCCACTGGATGTGGTGCAGGAAGAGGCGCTCGAGGCGGTTGATCGAGTGGAGCGGGTACTGCGGGTAGATGTTGCTGATCTCGACGTTCCAGGAGCTCAGGTCCTGCCAGACCTTGGACGCCAGCAGCAGCCCGCAGAGCACGATGGGCTTCCACGTTACCGCGAGCAGCGGCACGTTCGCCTGCTCCATGAGGCGCTCGATGTAGATGAGGCAGACGATCGTGCACTCGGCGCTCAGCTGCGCCTTGTTGAAGAGGTTCTTGCAGAAGCGGAAGATCTCGTCGACGCTCGGCACGTGGCGCTTGGACGACACCTTGGCCATCACGAAGCTCGTCATCGGGAACACGCGCGGCAGCCGCACGAACGTGTACTTGTACTGCGGCGTCACGAAGTGCTCCTCGCGGAAAATCTCATCCACGGGCAGCTCCAGCAGCCGCGGCGACGCGCTGCTGCTCAGCGGCGGCACCGGCGGCGCGCTCGGCAGCTCCAGCGCGTCCGGCTCGCCCTCGCGCGACACTGCAGCTGACAGAAACGGGCTCGCGCCGCGCTCGGCGGCGGTCGACAGCGACGACGACGACGACAACGACGAGGAAGACGGCGGCGCGCCGCGCTGCTCTTCGTGGTGCCGCTTCTCACAGCGGCGCAGGTGCTGGTAGAGCACGACGCTCACGCGGCGCAGGAAGTCGTCGTAGTTGGGCTGCGCCACGGAGCTGACGGCGGACGGCGGCGCGAGGCTCGTGACGCGGTCGTCCGGCTTGCGGTAGCGCAGCGCCGCCGAGTCGGTCAGGCGCGGCGTGAAGACCGTGTGAGTCGGCTGGAAGTGCACGCGCTTGGCCTTGGCCGCGCTGGTCGCCGAGCCGTCGCCGCTCGCGCCCACGTCGTCCTCCACGGAGCTCGGGAGCAGTGGGGAGAGCGACACGCTGAGCGCCGCGGCCGTCGCGCCGCCCGCGCGGCTGCTGCCCACCATCGCCGTCGGGACAAGAATCAAATCAGTCTGATGTGAGACTTTTGTGCCTCAAAAGATCGGACATTTTTTTCTAGGAGGGTCACGAACTTGATAGTGAAGAAATTCAGGTTGCTCAGTGAAGAAACCAAGGGAATCGTTCGCAATGTGCGATCACCACTCGTTTGACCAGTCATTATTCCAACAACCCCGGAGACCTCCGAGTTTGCCCGCCGACCACCAGCAGCTCCGCGCAAGGAACACGATGGAGAACGCGGCGACGCGCTTCGGGCAGCGCCTGGCGCACACTGGTACGCGTGCTCTCACTGGCGCGCCAGCAGTGGGCTGCAGGAGCGGGCGACTGACTCGACTGACTGGGAACGAGCAGAGAAGAAGTACCGCGACCAGGCGCTCAAGAAGCTCACGGTGTACCTGACGAAGAAGAGCGAGTGGAGCGCGCTCGAGTGGGACAAGCTCTGGAAGGCACTGTTCTACTGCATGTGGATGAGCGACAAGCGCCCAATCCAGGAGGAGCTCTCGACGAGCCTCTCGCAGCTCGTGCACAAGCTGCCGACCACGGAGCTCGCGCTCGGCTTCGTGCACAGCTTCTTCCGCACGATGCACCGCGAGTGGCACGGCATCGACGGTCTCCGGTACGTTGCAGCTGCGTCGCTGTGCATGCGGCGGAGAATCAGAGCAAGACCGACGTCCATCTGATGCTAATGCTGCTGGTGCTGGGTGGCGGTCGTCGCAGGCTCGACAAGTTCTACTCGCTCGTGCGCAAGTTCGTGCACGAATCCGTCGCGCTGCTGCGCAACAACGACTGGGAGCGCGAGGACGTCGGGTTCTTCGTCTCGATCCTCTCGAGCGAAGTCGTGAGCCAGCTGCCGAACGGCCTGCGCATGCACCTGTCGGACCTGTTCCTGGAGGAGACGTGGAAGGCGGCGGGCGCGAGCATCGAGACGGACGCGTTCGTGCTGCTGCTCGAGCCCTTCTTCACGCTGCTGAGCTCCGAGTACGACAAGGCCGTGTTCAAGCGCGTGCGCGAGCTCGTGTTCCTGCCGATGCTCTCGGAGTACAAGTTCGGGCCGCAGGTCGCCAAGAAGCCCGCCAAGAAGAAGAAGAAGAGCGGCGCGGCGGACGAGAGCGGCGAGACCGACGACGACGGCGAAGACGACGAGGAGGACAAGGTCTTCGAGCAGGTCGAGCTCGCGTATGTGCAGCACCGCCTCTTCGCCATCGCGTCTGCCGAGTGCGTACTGTGACCTTGTGAGATGGGGTTCCCTGCACCGCGTCGAGGTCGTTGTCTGACGTCGTTGGCTCGTTCGTGCGCAGCGACACCGCGGAGCGCAACCGCAGCGCTCTGTACAGTCTGTACAGCAAGTTCTTCGCGCTCACCAAGGTCGACTCGCTCAAGGCGGCGCAGGAGGGGACTTCGACGCCCAAGTCGTCGCCGAAGCCGACGAAGAAGGTGAGCAAGGGCGACGAGGCCGCTGCGAAGGAGACGCCGGCAGCCGGCGACGCTGCCAACGCCTCGGAGAAGAAGAGCAAGAACAAGAAGCGCAAGAAGCACCAAGTGGACGCCGAGGACGCGGCGGCGGCCGTGGACACGACGCCGGTTGTTGAGCCTGTGGCGGAGGCCGAGCCGGAGAAGGCGACGAAGAAGCAGAAGAAGCAGAAGACGCAGAAGACGCAGGAGGAAGTGGCGACGAAGGTCGAGACTCCGGCGGTTGTCGTGGCCTCCGACAAGAAGAGCAAGAAGAAGGCGCAGAAGATCGAGATCGTCGAGAAGGCTCAGGAGGAGGAGGCTCCTCCGGTCGAGAGCTCCGACAAGAAGAGCAAGAAGAAGAAGCAGAAGGCGCAGGAGGAAGAGGCGACAAAGGCCGAGGTCGCTGCGGCTGTCGAGACCTCCGCCAAGAAGGCCAAGAAGAGCAAGAAGACCGCGGCGGAGGCTGCCACGCCTGTGAAGGAGGAGGCGAAGAAGCCTGCGCAGGAGGAGGCGAAGAAGATCAAGGAGGAGGCGAAGAAGCAACCGAAGATCAAGGAGGAGCCCGCGAAGAAGCAGCCGAAGATCAAGGAGCCGGCGAAGACCAACGAGTCGAAGGACGTCGCTGCTCCCATGAAAAAGGAGAAGAAGAAGGCGGTGAAGTCCGAGGAGCCCGCGCAGCCGGAGAAGCCGAAGAAGCAGATCGTGGTCAAGAGTGGCGTCAAGTTCCAGCGCTGCGCGGTCTGCAAGGGCTTCGGCAAGGGCTTCCTCCCGGCCGGCAAAGACGTGTGCGGGCACTGCGAGCGCGGCCAGAAGGCGCAGAAGAAGGCGGCGGCCGCGGTCGCGAAGAAGCGCAAGGCGTCGGAGATCGCGGCCTCGAGCGCGGCGGCGGAGGCGGAGGCCGCGAACGCCAAGAAGGTGACGTTCGGCAAGAACAAGGCGCTGCCGCACGAGCTGTCGGTGAAGCGGCTCAAGGCGTCGGCCAAGAAGGAACCGGTGCCCAAGGAGGAGGCGAGCATCAAGGGCGTGCTCAAGGCCACCTCGGCGCCGCCGTCGTCGACGAAGCTTGCTGCGAAGAAGGACAAAAAGGCGGCGGGCAAGGGCCGGATGAAGGCCGCGGACTTCTTCTGAGCGCGGCGAGGAGCTCGGAGATCTCGATAGACATGTTTCACTATGCGTTCGTTCGGCGTGGCGACTCGGAGTTGCTGGTGCTGTCTGTTGCTGGAGCTGTGGCGGAGAGCCGTCGAACGCCGTCCTGTCGACGGAGGGTCGCAAGCCTCAGAGCATGATCTTGTCGGCACTGGTCTTGTAATCCCAGCGCCGCTTGACGATGTCGAGCAGGCTCTGGCGGCTCATGCTTGCGAGTTTGCCGTCGCGAACGAAGCCCGCGAGGTTCTCCGGCGGCAGCGCGAAGACGTTGGCGACCTCGTGAAGGACGTCGAAGAGATCGTCGATCGCTGCGTGGCGGAGCGCGCGGAAGATCTGGCGGTAGGCGTTCACGTCGCGCAGCAGCATGCAGGCGCCGTCCGGGTCGAAGCGGAACTTCTGCAGGTGCTGGAGGTACAGGTCCTTGAACTTGGTGCACAGCGTGATGAGGAACCGGTCGCGATTCTCCTCCACCTGCGAGCGACAAGCTCAGCGATCGCCTGGCACCTCGTACATCGACACTTAGTTCGCGGACGCACCAGGACGCGGCAGATCGTCGCCACGAGTGGCTGGAGGTAGTCGATGCACTTGCGGCACGCCCTCGACGACGACAGCGACATGTTCGTCTCACTGCCGATGAAGTCGCTCTTGTCCTGCGTCGTCGTGAGGATCCCGTTGACGTGCTTCTCGGCCACGACGAACACCAGCTGGAGCCCACTCGCGATCGTGCGCTCCAGTTTGTCGAGACAACGGCGCTTGTTCTCGTAGCAGATGCTGTCGGACGCGAGCCACGTGTCGGTACGGTTAGTACCCCGATCTCGCTCGTTCCTTCACTTGCAACTTGCAACTGGTGCGTACGTGAACTGAGTAGGCGAGTCGTTGAGCGTCGGAGCGATGACAGTGTCGAACAGGTCTTCGAAGAAGTCGATCTGCTTGAGTACCGCCTGTGGAGGTGATACGAACATCGTTGTCAGCGTGCTCTGAACAAAGTTGATCGATCGCTCGCAACGTCACACACTTCGAGCATGGAGAAGTACTGGCGCGTAGACTCGGTCGTGATGAGCGGCTCCTGCAGGATCTCGTTCGCCATCGCGTTCGTTTTCTGAGGCGGACGACAGCAAGTGAGAGGCGTCAGGAAGCTCGAAACGAGACACAGTCCCAGACTCTTTGGGCGACGTACACCAAGGTATTCGTCGCCGAACGACGCGATGAACGACGAGAAGATCTTCGTCACGAGGTCCGGCCGGAGCTCCGAGTCCTTCAGGATGAACTCGCACCGGGTGACGCTCTCCTTCACGGCAGTCTGGTACTGTTCCGGAACGCCTTCGTCGTCGCCGATCGCGAGCAGCGCCTCGAAGAAGACAAACGAAGCGGCTTCTGGCGCGGAGATGCTTCCGTCTTTCTCCAAGTTCGTTGACGAGACCCCGAGATTCGCAGACGACTGCGCGTGTGCCGCCGCGTACGACGAGTTGTATGCGGACGCGTTCGCAGCCGAAGCGGAGGTAGCAGCGTGCTGTTTGGACTTTGTCGCCGTCGCCTTCTGCTTCGGCGTGAGCTGCTGCGGGAACTTGACCTTGGAGATGATGCCTTTGAACTGGCGCTGGACCAGCTCCAGTTCGGTGCGGAAGTATCGTTGGCGATGACTGCCGAAGAGCGAGTGGAGCTGCAGGTTCAGGAACGTGTGCATGCGCTCCTGATCAGCGCTCAGGGAGTCCGCGTCGTCTTGTTCTGCTGCAACCGGTTCGGTGTCATCTCCACTGTTGTTCGAGATCGGCTCCCGGAGCCTCGGCTCACTCGCAGCAACCTCCTCGATCTCGATCGACTCGATGGCCGTCGCGAGAGTGCAGGTTCTCGCGTACGCAGCGGAGAGGAGACGGACGTACTCGAGCCCCGAGTCATCCGGTGGCGAACCCGCAGCTGTGGCGAGATCACTGTCAAACGGATTCGCCGACGCCTCTCGACGCACGTTCAGGAACTGGTCCAAGTACGAGAAGATCCCGAACGCCGGGTCGTTGAACAAGCGCTCGACGAGCAGCTCCCGCGTCGAGTTGCACGCCGACGCGGGGAAGACGCGGCGGATCACGGCGAACTGCTGCTTGCAGATCGCGCCAATCTTGGAGAAGAGCGACTCGAGGTCTTGGATGGGATCGAGGGACGAGATCGTCGTGGAGCTCATGCTCCTGCGCTCGGCACGCACACACGGTTGTGAGTCTGCAGCGTGAGCAGGGGAACGGTAGGAGTCAGCGCAACACACACACGCACGCACTTGGCGAGCTGGTCCTTCATGACGTTCCAGACGTAGCGATCCGCCACCTTCTCCTTGTCCGTGTACTCGATGAGCGACTCGACGCACTTGCGCATGCCCGCGTCGCTCTCCTTCTCCTGCGCGTCGCTGAACTCGTTCAGCAGGTCGTTCTCGATCGTCTGGCTCAGGCGCTCGATCTCGGACACCGCGAGCGCGATCGACGGCGACGAGAGCTCGGTCGAGAACACGAGCATCTTCTTGATCACGCGGGACGCCTCGTGGAGCTGCGCCGGGTCCTGCAGCGTGTTGAACAGCCGGTTGCTCGACTTGGCGAGCTTGCTGGACGGGTCGTTGAGCGCCAGCAGCGCCTCCATCAGCTCGTCGGTCTCGAGCACCCGCGCGCGCTCCTGGTCCAGCGCTTGGAGCTTATCGCCGACGACGACGGCGGTCGAGCTGACCTTCGTGAAGCGCTCCTCGAGGTCCTCCATCTGCACGCAGATTTGCTGCGCACGTCCCGTTAGGCGTGCTGAGCACAGACGAGCGAGTGATGGTCGCTGCCTCACGTACGCCGAGCAGCAGCTCCGGGTTCCGCAGTCCGTCGTGGAACGTGCTGCTCGCCTTGTGATTCTCCTTCTCGAGCGCCGCGATGCGCTCCGAGACGACGTGACGCTGCTTCACGAGCCGCTCGACCGCGTCGGCGAGCGCGCTCTGCAGCTCGTTCATCGAGCGCGTCTGCTGCTTGAAGGACGCGCCTCGTGTCAGCGCCGTCGCCTGCGGGAGCGAGGACGACGTCGAGGCCGAGACGCTCGTGCGGCGGGTCGGCACCGCCGTCGGCTGCGGCGCCCATGTGCTCGCGAGCAGCTCGTCCACCATCACCTCTGCATCGTAGGACGCGGACGCAGTCGGAAGCGCGGCCGTGAGACTCGCGACCGACTGCAGCAGCTTCTCGAGCTCCGCGCTGCGGGTCGCCGCAGCAGCCGGTGCAGGCATTCTGGTGTGGTTGTGTGTCGCTTCGCAAAGATTGGTTGTGGCACGTGTGCCCCAAGTGTGGCGCTAGCCTTGGTCAGTGACACAAAGTAAAAATAGGCCAATAGGATGTTTACACTATCGAATTCCAGCCACCGATCCGAAGGCTTGTGCCACATTTGTGTCTTAAAATTCGTATTTTATGACAACTTGGTTTCGTGATCTTGTAATTTACTCGCTCTAACATAGGAGCAATAGGAACACACTATTCCAACGAAATTCCCCCTTCATTTGCAGACTTTGCATCAAGAGAGCCAAGCAACGATGGCGCGCAAGAGCTTCTCACTGGCGGTCGCGGCGGTGCTGCTGGCGTTCGTGGGCGTCTTTGGCGGCTGGGCGGCGGCGAGCGCCTCGAACGCGCACGCGAGCCACATCCTCGTGGACTCGGAGGCGCAGGTGGACGCGCTGCACGCGGAGCTCAACGAGGCGAAGAACGTCTTCGCGACGTTCGCGAAGCTCGCGCGCGAGCACTCCAAGTGCCCGTCGGCCAAGAAGGGCGGCGACCTGGGCACGTTCGGGCGCGGGCAGATGGTGCCCGAGTTCGACCAGGTCGTGTTCAACGAGGAGATCGGCAAGGTGCACAAGGTGAAGACGCAGTTCGGCTGGCACCTCGTGCTCATCTCGACGCGCTCGGACAGCGCGGAGGAGCAGCCGTCGGCGCTCTACCTCCTCTTCCGCGACTTCATGGTCAAGGCGTCGCCGTTCATGGGGCCCGTGCTGCTCGTTATCATCATGTACATGGGGAGCCGCTCAAGCGCCAAGTCCGGCGCGCCGAAGGCTCGCGCGAGCCACATCCTCGTCAAGACCGAGGCGGAGGCCGACAAGCTGCACAAGGAGATCCTGGCGGCCGCGGACCCGGCGAAGAAGCTCGCGGAGCTCGCGAAACAAAAGAGCCAGTGCCCATCGGGCGGCAAGGGCGGCGACCTGGGCTCGTTCGGCCGCGGGCAGATGGTGCCGGCGTTCGACAAGGTCGTGTTCGAGGAGGACGTCGGCAAGGTGCACAAGGTGCAGACGCAGGTACGCCGCTCGTTGCATCTCAGCTAGCAGCTACTGCTTGTGTGTGTGTATGGGACGAGCTCGCGGGTTCTGACGCCTGACGTGTCTGTGACGCAGTTTGGCTGGCATATCCTCATCTGCACGGAGCGCACGGGCGACGCGCCGAAGAAGAGCGAGTAAGCGCCTGCTGCAGCTTTTCTGCTTGGCGCCACGCGTTTGTAGTGTGGGCCACACAACACTAGTTTCATGAGACGACACCATGCAATGCACCACGCTCGATGCATTGAGTTCGAGGTCTCACGTGACACGTGTGGTGCATGTCATTGGCTCGAAGCGCTTCTCTCATGTGGCGTCGGCCGTTCCGACGGTCCGCTTAGAGGTCGTCCTTGTCCGCGTCGACGTCGCCGTCCATGCCGGTGCGCGCCGTCGTGAGCACGAGGTGCCAGCCGAACTGAGCGATGCGAGCACACGCCCGCGTCAGCATCCGCTCCACCCACCCCGCACTGCACAAAACTCGCTCCCACATCATCCACAGCTGCGCACGCACCTGCGTCTGCACCTTGTGCACCACGCCCACGGGCAGCTCGAACACGACCTGGTCGAACTCGGAAACCATCTGCCCGCGGCCGAAGGTGCCGAGCGCGCCGCCGTTGCGGCTCGACGGGCACTGGCTCTTGCTCTTGGCGAGCTCCGCGAACTTGGCCGGCACGTCGCTGGCCGCCTCCACCTCCGCGAGCAGCTGGTCCACCTCGGCCTCGGACTTGACGAGGATGTGGCTCGCGCTGGCGGACGGCGCGCCCGCCGACGCCACCACCGCCAGCAGCGCCACGAAGAGCGCCAGGAGCGCCACCCACACCGACTTGCGCGCCATGCTGGATCCACTTGTTGCCTGCTTGTCCACTCTCGGATTGACGCGTGTGAGCGAGATGTGAGACTACGATAGAGACGAAAACAAGGGAGTTTGAACACTGTTTGACTGCTTGGTATACATTTTAGTTAGTGACTTGCCTGTTGATAATGACTATTTGTTCGTAAGTACAGGCTGGTCGGCTTGAGTTTTTAACGAAGTTGCATATCTTACAGATATCTGTGAGTAATCCCAACGCCAGCGCATGACACAGCGTCATCTGTTCAACACAATCCGATTCTGCTGTTGTAAGACTGTGTGCGTGTGCTGCGGGCCGAGCTGCCAATTTGCACCGGCAGTTTGCAGCTTTAGCTCCATGTTGCATTATAAAACAATCGGTGTGGGCTACACCATCGTGTCACTTCACACGAAATTCGAACTGACTGGCGTCAGCGTGCAGACTCTTTGAAGCGCCTGCCCGCACCCTCGGCGAAGAGCTGCGCGCGACGCCATCGCCGTCCATGCATGACGCGCTCGGCTCGAAGCAGCAGCAGTATGTGCAGTGTGTAGCACGGCGTCATTGGCAACGCCTCAGCTTGACGGCGGCCGTCAAACCAGCATGGCCGCCGCTGCCGCCGCCGAAGCAGCGCTTCGCTCCGTAAGCCCCGACGCGGATCCGACTCTCGCTGTGTCGAGATGTCGCGTCGCAGACAGTCGGCAAAGGTGACGCCGCGTTGGGTCTCTTGTTCGCCTCGAGGCCGCGACAGCAGCGGCGAACATGCGCGCGACACCAAGCGAAGCGAACCGAGAAGGCAAAACAAGCGCTTTCCTCCGGCTTTTACAGGGTTGGATGCTGCCAGCGCCGCTCGCGATGCCCAACGACCTCGCACAAGCACAAGCATCGATCGGCATTCAGCTCGGCCGCGAAAGCACCACACTCGATCAATCAAACCGGCTGTCGTGAAGGCGGACTAGCGGCCCCTTTTTCGCGCTCTGAAGTAACGCGATTCGCGCGACTTCTTCCTCCGGGTTGGTCGCATTTTCGCATCCGAGGAGTCTCGCGCAGGCCAGGAGGTCAGGTCGCCGCTGTCGTCCGTGTGTGTGTGTGTCAAGTGTACGTAAGTGTATCCCAGTGTACCATCAGCCCCGTAGTGTGAGCGCCGCACCGACCGACCGACCGACTCGCCCATCGCATCGCATCCCATGGGCTCCCACTCGGACGTCGAGCAGCGCAGCATGGAAGCCGTGGCGCACGTGACGGCGTCGACCGGCGCCCCGAAGCTCAGCGCGCTGGCGCCGCCGCCGCCGACGCAGCTGCGCTCCGACGCGCTGGCGGGCGCCGCGCCGCTCTCCACGATCGGCGGCGCCGCGCTCCCCGCGCACCTGCGCGACCACGTGGTGGCGGTCACGTCGACGGCGGCGAACGGGCACGCGGCGGCGCTCGAGGGCGAGCTGCTGCCGCCCATGTCGGCGCCCAAGCGCACGCCGCTGCAGCCAGAGAACATGAAGATGGAGCCGACGATCGGCATCAACAACCGGCCGCTCATCAAGCGCGTGATCGTGTGCGGCGCCGGCATCATCGGCCTCACGACGTGCTACTACCTCGCCAAGCAGGGCCACGAGGTGCTCTGCGTCGAGAAGGAGGCCGGCGTCGGCACGCAGGTGAGCTACTGCAACGGCGCCTTCCTCGACCCGGCGCTCTACGCGTCGTGGTCGGACGAGCGCCTGCTGCGCAAAGGCCTCGCCAAGGGCGGTGGCGGCTCCTCCTCCAAGGCCAAGAAGAAGGACGCGCCGTACGACCGGTCCACCGTGTCCCACATCCCGGCCCACGACCCGGACCTCGTCGCAGACGACGACGACGACGGCGGCAACACGGCGGCGCTCGCGCGGCGGCCCCGCAAGAACAGCATCCTCGTGCGCCGGCACTCGTCCGGCAGCATCAAGTGGCCGACGCTCGGGAAGCCCATGAAGGTTGAGATGAGCGCGTTCCGGGACACCAAGTTCTGGAAGTGGGGGCTCCAGTTCATGATGAACTCGAAGGCGCCGCGCGCGAACGAGCACGGGCGCACGATCCGCGAGCTCGGCTTCTACAGCATGCTCAAGCTGCGCGAGCTGCAGCTGTCGACGAAGAAGGGCGAGCTCGAGATGGACCAGACGGCGCAGGGCACGATCGAGGTCTTCCGCACCGGCGCGGCGTACGACATCACGATGGAGTCGGACCGCACGCGCCACCTCGAGGAGCTCGGCATGGAGCTCCAGCCGCTGACGTCGACCGAGGGCCACAACCTCGAGCCGACGCTCCGCCCGGAGATGTTCAGCTCGGGTGCGCTCTTCTCGGCGTTCGGTACGAACGGCGACGTGCACAAGATGTGCGAGTCGCTCTACCGCCTCTGCATGCGCGAGGGCGTCATGTTCCGGTTCAACACGGAGGTGGCGCACGTCCTGACGGACAAGGCAAACGTCATCGCGCTGCAGACCCGCCGCGGGTCGCTGATCGAGGGCGACGAGTTCGTGCTCGCACTCGGGAACTCGACGGCTCCGATCGCCAAGAAGATCGGGCTCAACCTGAGCATCTACCCCGTCAAGGGGTACGTGCTCTCGGTGCCCGTGAGCGACCGCTTCCAGGCGCCGCTGCACAACGTGTACGCGGGCGGCCACGCGCTCGTGTCGCCGCTCGGCCGCGTGCTGCGCATCTCGGGCGGCGTCGACTTCTCCAACCCGAAGAAGAAAGAGTCGAGCCAGAAGCGGTTCGACTGGCTGCTCGCGCAGGCCAATACGATGTTCCCGGACGGCTACTTGGACGTGGCCAAGATGCAGACGCACGTGTGCTGGCGGCCCGTGACCGCGGACGACGTCCCGCTCATCGGCCGCACGAAGCTCACGAACCTGTACGTGAACGCCGGCCACGGCTCGAAGGGCTGGACGCTCTCGTTCGGCTCGGCGGCGCTGCTCGCGGACGAGATCAGCGGCCTGCGCCCGCAGCTCGACATGACCAAGTTCGACCCGCACCGCTTCGGCTTCTTCGGGTAGCCCCCGCGAGCGCACGATGACGATGAGGACGACGACGACACCACCGACATGATAGAGTATAAGTACGGCGAGCGAATGCATGTTGTTTGATAGAGCTTACGCCTTGGCAGCGAGGTCACAGTGCGAGCCACGCGTCTTCGGTCTCCAGGTCGAGCGGCGTCACTGCGATCCAGCCGCTCAGCACGAGCGGGAGGACGTGCTGCTGGAAGAACGGCCGGTCGTGCAGCTTGCGCTCCAGCCACTCTTCGCAGGCGGCGAACTGGTCGCGAGCGAGGAAGATGCGGGCGAGCGCGGAGCTGTCGAAGCAGTCGTCCAGGTGCGCCTCTCGCCAGGACCGGAGACGCTTGAAGACCCGCTGCGCGACGATCGCCTCGCAGAAGTCGACGTGCTGCTGCAAGACGCGCTCCTGGTGCGTCGACACGAACACTCGGAGCTCGGCCTCGTCGTACAGCGGCATCGATAGCCCCAACACCTTCTCGAAGCAGCGCAGCTTGCGCTTGAGTTCGACTCGCCGTTGTCGAGATCTCCGGCGCTTCTCGACGAACAGCGTCATGGTCTGGAGACACTCGTCGACGGTCGGAGCCGCAGGACACCTTTGCCGAAGCTCGTCTCCGTCGTCCTGGTTGCTGCTGTCCACTCCGAACTCTTCCGCCATGATCTGCTTCGTCGACTGCAGAGACACACATGGACGAGTGAGCGATAGAGCAGCAAGTTGACGAACTGGAGCTTGCTCACCTTGATGAGGGTGTCGAGCCTCCCGAGACTCGACGGACGGGAGTGCTGGAGCTTCGACCACGAATCGTCAAAGTCGAAGACGCTCATGGGTCGCACGGTGCGCTTGCAAGGCGACATCCTGTCTCGCTGGTGGTGGCCGTCGCGCGGGAGTACGACCGCTTGGAATCGGCGCGGACGATCGAGAACAAAGTCTGGCTCCGAAGGCGACTCGGGGGCTGCGCTCGGTACTCCGATCTCAGAAACAACAGGCGGTTGGTAGCTGTCTGATGCTTCGGTCTGGTCCACGACTTGGTTGCCTGCGAAGGGAACGCACTCGCCTGCGGGCTGCAGCCAGTTCGCAGACTCGTGCTCGCTGATCTCGAGGGCGTCGCTCGACAGCTCGGCTGTTGCTGCTGTTGCTCTGTGAACCGGACTGGATTCCGGATCGGCCGACGCGAACAGCGTGCGGTCGGTTGTATCGCACCGCAGCACGAGACTGGTGAGTGAGCGCGTTGGTGTCGGGGCCGTGATCCCTGGACTTGCTGGAGGCACTGGACTCCTCGCTCGAGGGTCGACGTCGGATGTCTCTCGCTGGTCCTCACTTGCAACGGAGACTTCACAGACTTCAGGCTGCTGGTCGCTCGACTCGTCAAGCGCGTTGTCATCGCTTACATGAGGAGCGTTCAGGTCGGCGGTTCTGTCGTTGTCGTTCTCTCCCTCCAGACTCGGGAGCGCTTCTTCCGGAGTGGATGCGTGGAGCTCGGAGTAAGACTTTGAGCTTTGGGCGTTGTCTTCGACGTCACTCGTACTCGCGATGGTTGCTTCACGTTCGATCATCGAACTTGCGCATTCGGATGGCCAAAGTGACACATCGGGCTCGCCGAGCTCTGGAACGCGGTCGTCTTGATCATCCCGTGAGGTGACCCTGTGTTCGTCGTCTCGACTTTCGTTCGCTTGATCAGTCGTGCGTGTCGCTAAAGTCGCTGGAGTAGTGTCTGTGTGCGCACCGCCTGCCGAGGACTCGCGTCGACACGCTTCTCCGTCGTCGCCGTTCGCATCCGACATGATGTGCGTGCACGCTTGTTCAGTCGGGTCGTCAGCGTCCGCTGTCGGCGTCGCCATCACAGTGTCCGGTTCTAGGATCGTCCCATCTTGGCCGTCTTCGCATCCGTGGTCGCTTGCAGGCAGGCAGGCGGGGTGTGTGTCTGCCAGGCGAAGGAGATCGTCTTCAGCAGCCAGCAGAGGATGCACAGGTGCCTTCGTCTCCTCTTGAACGAAGAGGTCGACAACATCAACGAGATCGTCTCGAGCCTCAGAGACATCGCCTGTCGAGCAGACCGATTCTGAACGAGGAGCAGCATTGAGAGCAGCGCTCGTCTCCGAGGCCAACGAGGCGCTTGATCGGAGTCGCTCAGCACTCGACTCTTGCAGCAACGCGTCGGACTCTGTGTCGACTGCGCTTGAGCCTGGATCTGAACGTTCGCCACTGAGTGCTGATGCAACATCACAGTCATCTGACATCCCATGAGCATCGGCTGGCTGCCATGTTGCTGCTGCTTGCTCGTGAAGACCTTGACGCAAGCCCTCGCGTTCGTTTCGAGAAGGCAAGGGATCGCTCTGTGCTGCCAGCCTTGCTGCTCGAGCCGCGCGCTTGGGGGACATTGTCTTGGATCGGCTCGGTGGTTTGATCCTGCTGACGCGAGCCACCGGGATGATGGACGGCAGCTTCGCCGTCGATGTCAGATCGCGCTCGTCGCCGCTGCTCGCGCGCTCTGCGTCTCGGAAGCTGGCGCTTTTGTGCAGGAGACGCTGATCAAGTGACGGGATGTTGGTGCCGACAGCAGCGGCGGCAGCCGCAGCCGCCGTGGCCACGTCCAGCTGCTGCTTCAAGTAGCAGACCTGCTCCTGAAGCAGTGTGATCTCGATCTCGCTCGCGGTCCGCTGCAGCCGCTTCTCCGCTCCTTCGGCGCCACGCGGCGAGCCGCTCGGGTCCAAACTCTCGACGTTCTTCGCCACCTTGTTCTGGATGTTGCGTGCGCGGTTCGCGTACTGGAGCGTGCTGAACGTCTCCTCGCTGTGATCCTTCAGCGGCGACACGCACGCGCTACCACACACGACGAGCCAGCGTGAGAGAGCAGCGCAAGAGCTCCTCGTGAAGCATCGCCTCGTACATGAACAGAGTCATCGAGTTCCCTCCCAACGAGTCTCGCAGCAAGCGCGTGAGTTTCGAGGACCGGTAGGGAACGAACGGCGCCGCTGCGTCTGCGCCGTCGCTGCTGTTCCGCCGCTTCTGACTCTTGTCGTCCCCGAGCGCGTTGATCACGTGTCCGAGTGCTGAGAGTCCGACTAAAGCAGCAGCAGCGTCAGGTGGTGCACATCGCGTCGGTTAGTTCGACGCTAGTGGAGCAGACCTGCCGCTGCTCGCAGCGTACCGTTGATCTGGATGCTCTCCTTCATCTGGAGGTCCTCGACTTTGGTCTTCTTCGTGCGCTCGCTGCCCGCCAGGTCCACGAACGTGAGCTTCGTCTTCTTGATCTCGTTGACGAACTTGCGCGCGACCTCCATGGTGTAGATCGCGTGCGAGCGGCTCGAAGTGTTGTTGATCGCGTTCGCGCTCACTACCTGCCGCGACCGGCCAACGTTGAGCAGCTCGAGCGCCTTCTGCACGTTCTCCGCCTGCAGCTGCCGCAGGTTCTCGACCCAGACCTTGTGCTCGTCTTCGCGGATCGTGAGCTGGTTGTCTTTGCCCGCGTGGTGGTGCGAGCTGCTTCTCGCCTGCAGCAAGTCGCGGAGCTCGTCGCAGTAGATCTCGAGGAAGGACACGTGGATCGTCTTGACGCTTGGCTCCTGGCGCAGCGCGGCGAACAGGTCGCAGAGAAAGCGTGGGAGGAGCCCGTCGTCGTCGCCGAGGCGGTGCACGCGTGGCTCTTTCTTACCGCCGCCCCCTCCTCCTCCGTCTTCAGGCCGCACGGGCGATCCCGCTGGCGTGGAGCTCGTCTTGTTGCCGACAGTGTACGTCTTGCCCGATCCGGTCTGTCCGTAAGCGAGCACCGTGACGTTGAAGCCGTTCAGGAACGACGTCAGGAGAGGCTGAAGAGAGGCCGCGTAGACGTCTTCAACGCGGTTGAGCAAGCAAGCGAGGGGCACGTAGTGGTCGAGCGTAAGACTGAGGACCTCTTGGAGCTCCATCCACAACACGGAGAGGAACGCAACGCACCTGTCTGCGTCGTGTCTGGCGGGAACACGTGATCGAACCTGGAGGCAGCGAGACCATTGTGCAGAGTTAGGATCCCACCCGCCACTCTGCTGAGAGTCCAACCACGACTTTCGACGCACGTGAACGTCTTGGAGCCGTGCTCGCGGTGACACTGGAGCGTGATCCCATTCGCGCCGGTCGAGACACACGGCGGTTGAGTCGTCGTCTGCTGCTGCTGAAAGTGTGTCACGTTCTCGACTTTGGGCGTCGCTGCCGGTCGCACCCGCACGGCGACGCGCACGGGCGACGGCGCGAGCGCGCTGTCACTGGATCGCCGACTTCCTCTGCGCATGGCGTGCGCAGTATGAAACCGGTTCTTGGATCAAAGTTGGAGCGACCAGTTCATACAGTGTGCCACAAGGACATGAAGCGAAGCGCCTCACGGACCTGCTCAAGACGAAAGCGCATGGACTAGATGCTCGAGGTTGTGCAGACAAGCACCCGAAGGACTTGCTCATGGTGAAGAACTGCTTCCAGTTTGGCAAGCGCATGGACTGGATGCTCGAGTTCAGGCTGACATTAGAGAACCATCTCGCAGATCGTAGCAAGTTCTTCGTGTTCCTCTTCTCCAGTACCACATGTGGCTGCTGACCAAGTGCACGAACGAGCGCGTCGGTGTCGACCTCGCCCAAACAGAGAACTTCACAGTGAGCACAAGAACGAATACCAAGGAAGACTGCAGGACGCTGCAATGCGAACTGAGCTCAGGCGGCTGTGTCCACTGCCGCCAACTTGGTCATAACTGGTACAGTCTTGACGATCAAGTTTGCTGTCGAGCTGGTTGAGATACTGTGTCCTGGGCATGTTGAGGATCGTTCATGTGCGCAGTGGGCGACATTGCGACTTTGGATCGATGGTGGTGCATGTTGCGTTGCCGAGTTCAACTTGGTCGAGATTCCAATTGCCGTTTCGGTTCTCAGATTATCCTCCTAGAACTGTAATTTCAACAAACTCTCCAGCCCACATCTCCAATAAACCTTCTCATAGAAGTTCTTCCTCGCCCGGACGGAGCATCAGCAGACAGCAGGCAGGAAGGAAGGAAGGCGCAGCTGCCGCCGCCGTCTCCGCGCTGAAGCGACTGCGCGTCTGACGCGCCCACGAGCCCATGGAGGCCGCGCGACCGAAGCGCCGGCCGCAGCGCCACAAGCCCAAGCGCCGCACGAGCGACGCGCCGCCGGCATCCGCATCGCCAGCACCAGCACCTTCTTCGTCAACGTCAACGTCGCCACCGACAGCAGCAGCAGCAGCTTCCGCAGATGCGGAGAGCGAACTGCGCGGTTCTATCGACGGCGACGACGACGACGACGACGAGAGCGAACTGCTGCTGGACGAGCGCGTGCTGGCGGCCATGGCGGCCGATCTCGACCCGAGCGACCGCGAGATCGCGCGCCGCGAGGACGAGCTGCTGAGTCTGCTGGGCGCCGCGCCGCTGAGCTCCGACGCGCCGTACGCCGGCCCCACAACGCCGGAAAGTGCCGCGCTTCCGGTCGCGTCCGGAGCGGCAGCGCACGCGCCGAGCGCGCCGGCGTTCGACGACGAGCTCGACGCGTTTGCGCTTCCAGCGGCAGCAGCCGCCTCGGCGCAGACAGCGGCGCTGCAGCCGTCGGCGCCGTGCTTGAGCGAGTCGGAGGACGAGAGCGTCGCGTCGCCCGTCGTTCGTCCGGCGCTCGCGTCGGCGCCGCCAGCAGCCGAGATGGACGCGGCGTCGCCCGTCGCGACCAACGCGCGGAAGCCGCTGGCGCCCAAGCCGCAGGACGGACTCGTAGCGACTGGCGCGCCGGACGCGTCGCCGTCAGGGCCGAGGACAGCGGCGGCGGCGGCGCCGTCCGCACCGCCGGCGATCGACCTGGACGAGCCGTCGAGCGACTGCGTCGACGCGACGACCGCGTTCGGGGGCGGTGCTGGCTCGTCGCCGTCGCTTCCGAGCGAGACGGCGCCGTCCGCCCCGCCGACGATCGTCATCGACGACGCTGCAAGCGCGTCGACTTCCCCGCCTGCTGCAGAGGACGCAGGCATCAGACTGAATGCAGCTACGACGCCGTCCTTGTCGCCGACGACGGCAAAGACGATCTCGCGCGCCAAGGCGCTCGAACCGGCCGCGACCGCCAGCTCCCAGCCGGCCTCGAGCACCGAGAAGGAGGCGATGACAGCTGGCAACGTGGGCCGAGCGGTTTGGAACACGTTCGCGAAGGCGCGCATGCTCGACGGCAGTCGGCACCTGTACCCGTCCGTCCCGCACGGCGTTCTCGACGGCGGCTCGTCGTCGTTCGCGCAGGTGTCTGCAGACGGTGACGTGGCGACCCGCCTGGCGACGACGCCGAAGCGGATCCACATCAAGCTGGAGCCGTTCGTGAACTTTGAGATGAACCTGATGCGCGCCGAGGCGTCGCAGAAGCGGCAGGAGCTCAAGATGCAGCGCATCGAGGCGAACAAGGGGGAGCTCTTCTCGAGACTCGAGCGCTACCTCTTCTCCGAGTACCTGCTCCACACTGCGGCGTCGGCGCTCGAGGCGTCCAAGACCGAGGTGGACAGCCTCATGAAGAAAGGTGCGGCTGCCTGCGCGCGCGGGAGATGCGGTGGCGATGCGTGCTGCTGACGCTGGTGGGTGCTGTTGCGATGCCGCAGTCTGGACGATTGAGATGAAGCGACTGTCGTCGTCCCAGCGATGCGGCGACCACGTGGAGATCGAGCAGCGGATGGAGTTCCAGACCGCGAAGCTCGAGCCGCTGCAGCTGCAGAAGCTCAAGACGCACCTCGAGAAGCTCCGGCAGCTGCGGACCGTCGAGTCGTCCATGCACACGTTCGACCGCGCGATCGCCTACTTCCACGTCGAGCAGTACCTGAACGGCCTCCTGCACGAGCCGAACCTGGTCGCGTTCCTGAACAAGATGAGCGCGTCGTGCGGGAGCAGCGGCTCGAGCTTGGCCGTTGGCAACTTGGACCTCGTGCCGGAGGGCATCAACTTCTTCGAGGCGCTGCCGACGGGGTCCACGCTCGCGTCCACCGTCGACCACTTGAAGTACTGCATCGACGTGCTCATGTACTTTGAGAAGAAGGTGACCGTGGACGAGAAAGGGTCGTTCGGGCGGGTGCCGCACTCGTTCTACCGCGGCGAGCTGGTGTGGCACAACCCGAACGCCAAGTCCGCTCACAGTAGCAGCAGCAGCAGCAGCAGCGGCGGCCACGGGATGGTGCGCAAGATCAAGTGCTACGCGTGCGGCTGCTTTAACGCGCCGATGGAGACGAACCAGTTGTGCAAGCTGTGCGAGACGTGCGACGTGGTGCTCTACCTCCCACCGTCGTCGGTCGCGACGAGCTCGAACGAGTGGTACTCGAGCGTCGTGCGCTTCCGGGAGTCTCTGCAGAAGTGGATCTCGGCGTGTCTCCAGAGTCTGCTGCGCACCAAGCTGCTGAGCAACATGCCGTACTTGCTCATGCACGTCATGTACCTGCCGCGGATCGGCACGGAAGAGCGCTCGTGGCTGCTGCGGTACCTGCAGTTCCCGCGCGCGATGGTGGCCACGAACGGGACGCTTCGGCTCGCGTGGAGCGAAGACCTCGTGGACCACTACCTGGCGATGATTCACTTGGTGTTCCACCCGGAGAAGCTCCGGCGGATGTCCGTGCTGGTGTCCAGTGGCCCTCCCGTGAGTGGCTCGGCGCCATCCGCGATGAACGGCGCGAACGAGAACGTGGTGTCGGTCTCGCCCGAGTGGGTGCTGCTGGAGAACCCCGAGTTCTTGGACCGGTGCTTCCTATCGGACGACGACTTCGTCGCGGTCTTGAACCAGTTTCCCAACACGTTCGCGTTCGAGCAGCTCTTCCAGTGCACACTCGACACGAAGAAGAGCTTCAGCCGCGCGCTCACGCTCGTGTTGGAGCTGACGCAGAGTCTGCGGGCGTTCCAGGAGTTCGAGAAGTTCCCCGTGCGCATCTCGCAGCTGCTCGGCGAGCTGCTCGGGAACGCGTCGCAGATCTCGGCGTCAACGGCTGCCGCGTCGAGGACGGACGAGTCGGTCTACTACCCGACACTGTTCGACCAGCTCTTCCTGACCGCGCTGCACGGGCTGCTGGTGTCGGACTGCAACCGGATCGCCTGGAAGAGTCTGCGCGAGTTCCCGTTCGGGTCGCTCTCGGCGCTCGCCAAGTGGGACGTGCTGGCGCTGCTGCTGTTCAACGTCCACTCAGTGCCTCCCGAGGCGAAGAGCGTGGCGGGCTGGATGAAGTTCATTCAGCGAGCGACGAGCGGGTCGAGCGACGAGAGTGAGCCAGGGACGCTGGCGCGCGAGACTCTGTGCGACCTCATCGCCTCCGACACGGAGAACGCTGTGTTCTTGCTCCAAGCCGTGGCGCACCTTGCGGCGTCGTGTGGGGGGGAGCGCGAGCCTGGTGACGCGAGCGAAGGGGGACGTAGCGAACTCGTCAGCGTCGCCGTGCACGAGTTGTTCCTCGCGGGGTACACTGTTCCGGCGTGTCAGAAGGCGCTCGGAGAGAACGGCGAGCGGGCAGCAGTGCCGATCAGCACGATCTGCCTGAGCCACCCGTGGATCATCTCGCTGCTCATCAGCCTGCTCTTCAAGTACCACGAGTGCGCCGCGACGTGGATCCACGTGTTCGAGACGTTCCCCGTCAACCGCTGGGCTCCGACGCCGTCGGACCTGCTGAGCATCCAAGAGTGGCTGTTGCTGGAGAACGCGTCAGCTCCTCGCTGCGCGCTCGCGCGGTTTCTGCTGGACCACATCAACTGGGAGTACGACATCCACAGCAACAGGCTCTTCACGAGCCCGTACCTGCACCGCCGCGTCGCCCTGATCGTGGCGGAAGCCTACGTCTTGTACAAGACCCGGCGCGAGCGCGCGACAGACCCAGCGTCGGTGGTCGTGGTCTCGGGGGGCGGCGCGCCGCAGAAGCTCGAGGTCGCGGCGATCACCAAGTCGATCCGACGGGCGCTCTGGCTCGAAGACACGTTCGACTTCGCGCAGTGGTGCTGGAAGATGGTGCTCAAGCTCAAGTTCTACTCCCCCCGCACGCACGAGCCGTTCGTCGAGCTCATCGACCTGGCGCGCGACCGGTCGCGAGAAGCGCTGACGCTGCGTCGGTGGTTCGCGAACGCGTCGCAGCCGCTGAACGCGAGCCTCAAGAAGGTGCCGTTCTACTCGTCGCTGGAGAGCGAACTCGGCCAGATGGCGGTGCGAACAGACAGGGAGCAGCTCGCGCAAGAGGTCGCCAAGAGCCACGCAGTCTCGGGCGGGACCGGCGCGCCGATCCAGGAAGACACGGTCGCTGGCGAAGAGACCGGGAAGCCTGTCGCGAGCGCTGGGATCACAGCGACGGCAGCTCTGACGACCGAGCCAATCGTCGCGTACCTGATCTGCCAGATCACGACGTTCGTGTTCAGCGACCGGATCGACCGGTGGGAGCCGCTCCTGCAGCTGCTGAAGAAAGACCTCTTCCACGCGTCCATCCGCGTGCTGGACAACATCTTCCCGGTCTTGGCCAAGTTCGACGAGCGGAAGCGAGCGCGTCGCGCTCAGCAGCCGCGAGACCTCGCCGGAGACACGGGCAGCGGCGAGAACCAGCAAGACGGCAGCGCGGCTGGCGACGACGCGCCTCGAGACGTGGCGGCTGTGGACCTCGAGGTCGAGACGTGCATGGCTGCGATCCAGTCGCTCTCGACCAACGAGATGCTGCAGCTGGTCGCCGTGCTGTTCGACAACTCGTACATCAACGGTGACGAGCGGAGCTGGATCGAGGACGTGCTGCAGAAGGGGTACATCGGAGGGTGGGAGAGCACCGCGAAGGCCAAGGTGCTGAGCAAGCTCCGGTTCGTGCGCGAGTGCAGTCGGTACTTGCACCCGGCGCTGCTCCCCGCGCTGATCAACGAATCGTTCCCGCGCTCGAGCACGGCGGCGCTCACGACCTCCGCCATCCTGAACGGAGCCATGTCGTGGATCTCGTCGACGCTTCGCGGCAAGGGAGCTGCGTCGGACGCGCGATCTCCGTCGTCCGCGGCGTCGTCGGCAGCCGCGCTGACGATGCGGAGGTCGTCCATCACGGGGAGCGCGAGCAGCGCGTCGGCGGCGGCGTCGTCGTCGCTCGGGATGCTGTCGGCGACCACCGAGTACACGGCGTCGACCAAGGCGCTCTGCAGTCTGATCGAGCGCGAGTTCGAGTACGCAAGCGACTCGCCGGCGTTCCGGAGCGCGATGGCGTTCTGGCTGAAGGTGCTGCTGCAGGTGCCGTACTGGTTTGAGAATCACGCGTTCCGCCACGTCGCGGACGTGCTGGTGCGCTGCAGCATGGCGCGGGACGTCGTGGGTCGCAGGGAGGCGCTGCAGCAAGGCGGCGCGTCCCCCTCGCGCGGGCTGCTCGTTGAGCTCGTCGGCGTTCTCCAGAGCGCGTTCGAGGCGCTGTGTCTGCAGCTCAAAGCGAACCACGAGGACCCGGGCCAGCACGACGCGAGCGACGACGCGCTGGTCGTGAGCTTCCTGCCGCCGGCCGACGCGCCGGCGCTGTCGGCGATCTTCGGCGTGGCGTTCGACGCCACGCAGCACGTCGGCGGCTGCTCGTTCTTCGCGCTCTGGGCGCTGCTGATCGAGACGCGGCAGGAGCTGCCGCTGTTCCTGGCGATGGGGAACCTGATGCTCAAGTGCGAGCCCAAGACGATGAAGAAGGTGGAGAAGTGGAAGAGGACCAAGGGGAAGCTCGCGGCCGAGCTCGCGCTGATCGGGTTCAACACGTCGCCGAGCGGCTCGCCGTCGACGCCGGTGGTCAGCAAGTGCTTCCTGTACGGCCACACGCGCTTCGACTCGTTGTCGCAGTTCACGTTCTACCGCTGGTGCGAGTACTGCCTCGAGATGCCCGAGCCCGACGACGCGCAGGTTCTCTTCTGGCAGGTGCTCTTCGCGCTGTACTTTGCGTGCTCGGGCGGCGCGCGCGTGTTCGGCCACTACTTCCTGCAGCGGGACGGGAGCCGCCGGGCGAAGCGCGTCCACATGCGCGCGAACCTGCAGGCGAAGCTGCGCCGGATGGTCAACTACTGCTCGACGCAGGCGCAGGTGGTGCTAACGACGACGGGCGGCGTCGCGTCGTCCGAGGCGAAGGAGAAGAAGTACGCGCACTTCGTGACGCTGTCCCAGGTCTACACGGCGATGGACGCGTGGCTCGAGGAGCGGGACCCGAACCTCTGGGTCAAGGAAGAAGAGTTCGTGACGCTGCCGCGCCACTACGAGGTCAAGCGCCTGCGCGAGGTGCTACAGCTGAGCGACGTGCTGCTGGCGCTCGCGCCCGAGAGCGAGCCGTTCGACTGGGCCGAGCTGCCGCTCTGGACGAACCTCTGCGGTTTCGAGTTCACGTTCCGGCGGAGCCAGCCAGGAGACGCGTCGGACGCCGCGAGCGCTGCAGCACACGCGGCGCGCGGCAGCTCGGCGCGGAAGGAGAGCGACGTGCAGGACGAGGAGGACTTTGCGTTCGTGGAAGAGGCGGCGGATCTGCGTCGGCGACACAGCAGCTTCGGGAGCAGCAGCCTCGGCGGGTCGACCCGAGTGGTCCGCCCGCTGTCGCTGCTGCCGGAACACTGCGGCCCGAGCGTCTTGACGGCGCTCCCGCTCGTGTCCCTGAGCGTCTCGGAGGAGAGCTGCGTAGTGACTCCGTCGGTCCAGCTCAACAAGCACGGGCTGAAGACCGTCGCGGTCAAGTTCTCGGAGAACCTGTCGGTGCTCGTGGCGCTGGACGCCGAGCTCATGGACCATGTGGCGCAGCTGTACGCGAGCAAGACGCGCACCGTGACGCAGAACATGCCGTGTCTCGAGGGCAGCAACTGCCGGCAGGCCGCGTCGTTCCGGTTCGAGTTCATGGAGTGGGCGGTGGACAAGGCGCTGCTGGACGCGACGCAGTCGATCCTGGTACAGGGCGAGCGGTGCGATATGAAGGCGATGCTGACCAACATGACGTGGACGCTGATGGACCACCACCAAGCGAGCGACGGGGCGACCGCGCTCCAGCGGGCCGCCGCCGACCAGTTCCTCAAGCTCGACGGCGACGGCTACATGCTCGCGATGCAGATCCTCCTGATCGACCAGGTCGTCCGCTCTATGGACGTCGAGCTGCAGAGCGTGCGGCGAGAGGAGCAAGCGGCGGCGAGTGCGCGCGACGCCGACGCGTCCGCCGAGTCCGAGGCCGCGACGGCGCAGAAGCCCAAGCAGTGGGACAAGGTGCTCGACCGCCTGCACGAGAAGGGCTTGGAGTGGTTCCGCCTCCTCACCGAGCTGGACACGAAGCTCTCGCGCATGGTGCCGCCTCTCCGCGAGGTGCTCTGGCGCGCGATCAAGCAGCTCGGCGCGAGCTTCGTGTGCGTGGACGAGCGCGAGACGTACACGCTGTTGCAGCTCATGCTGGAAGACCCGACGCGGATCAACCTGCTGAGCGACTGCTTCTACCCGGCGAGCGCCGCCGCGCGGTTCGTCGAGATGTTCTCCAAGCTCATGAGCGCGAGCGGGTCGGCGAAGCTCTCGACCGACGAGAAGCTCGTGCTGCTCCGGCGGTTCGACTTCCGCGAGTGGCTGCAGCCGACGAAGAGCCCGAAAGCCCCGGCGCCGACCAAGTTCGACCGCGAGACGGTGCTGGTGATCGTGTTGGCGGACCTCAGCGCGCTGTTCCCGGCCGACCGGAGCTGGAGTGCGAGGGAGGCGGGGTCGACTGCCGACCAGCGGCAGCTGGACCAAGTGCTTCGGTTCTACGCGGAGATAATCCACCTGATCTGCGCGTCGCACCTGGAAGACCACGCCGAGAAAGTGCTGCACGCGCTCGTGGGCGTCCACGACGACTACCGGTTCCACAACGCCCACGTCGCGCCCGAGGCGTCAGCAGGCGAGAGCGCGGACGGCGCGAGCCTGGCGGCGTCGCTGCCGCGGCCCGTGGACGCGAAGGTGTGGGAGGCGCTGGTGTCGATCCCGCTGGACGCGTGGCAGCGCCTGCCGCACGCCCAGATCGAGGCGTTCGTGGCGTTCTTGAGCCACCACGTGACGACGCTGCGGTGGCAAACTGCGCTCACGAGCGCCTCGGGCTCGGCGGGCGACGCCGCGGCGCAGTTCCCGATCGTGTACTGGCAGAAGATCGGCGTGCTCAAGTTCTTCCTCGACCTCTTCACGATCTTCTGCCGCGTGTCGCCGGAGCCGCAGCAGTGGCCGCTCGTCACGGCGTTCTTCGAGCCGCTCCTCTCGACGCTCTACCAGCCGGCGAGCACCTCCGAGAGCTCGAGCATCAGCAGCCCGTGGTCCGAGCAGGAGAGCTTCGCGACCGGCACGGCCGTGTGCTCGTGCTTCGTGGCGGCGTGCGCCGATTTCCTGCGCAAGAAGAAGGTCGGCGCGTCGCCGTCGTCGACGGTCGTGGCCACAGCAGCAGCAGCAGCAGCTTCGGGTGCGGAGGCGGCGACGGAGAACGCCAAGCTGACGCAGATCTGGGCGTTCTACCTCAACGTGCTCATCCCGCACGCGCCGGTGCACATCTGCAAGCACCTGCACCAGTTCCTCACGCGCATCGCGTGGGAGCACTGGTGCCTGACGCTCGAGATCGTGCAGCAGATGCGCGAGCTCGTCCTGGCCGAGAAGCAGCAGCTCGCGGCGTCGTACCCGTTCGTGTCGTGGATGGTGCGCGACATTCTCTGCCGGATGACGTGGAAGTCGACCGACGAGTGGCTCGGCGCGCAGGGCGAGACCGTGCGCTCGCTCTTCCTGCTCGAGTTCGCCAAGCTCTGCGTCGAGCTCGTGCTCGACTTCCCGCACTTCAACCCGCAGCGCGCGAACGGGCAGCGCACCCGCGTGATGCCGTCGTCGAGCAACGTGCTGCCGCCCTACTTCGTCAACTTCGTCAAGCAGCAGAGCGCGTTCTGGGCCAAGTGGAAGCTGACGCCTTCCGACTTGGACGCGCTCTTGCAGTTCGCACTCGAGGCGGTGAAGGAGCCGCTGCAGCTCGAGAGCTACCGCGGCAGAGACGCCTCGAGCAGCAGTCTGGCAGCCAAGTCGGCGACGCTGTTCCCCGCGAACGCGACGCCGGCGCTCATGCAAGACGGCTTCACGCGCCTGCAGCTTGTGCTGCGGCTGCTCGGCCAAGTCACGACGATCCACCACGCTGCCATGTCGAAGGACGAGGCGTTCGGCCGCGTGGACCGGTTTGTGCGCATGCTGTACGCCGTGTTCGAGATCAACGGCGACGGCTTCGCATTTGCCAGCGCCGCGGCGAGCGATCCGTCGGCGTGGCTCGTGGTGCTGCACAGCGCGAGCTGCACCGTGCTGTACGAGAAGCTCGACGAGATCGTGCAGCTGTACCGCGCCGACTCGAAGGACGGGGAGAAGGCGGTCGTCGCGGAGGACGTGTTGACGGCCACGCTCGTGGGCGTACTGCGGTTCTGCAACCTGCCGATCGTCGAGAGCTTCTTCAAGGACGAGCAGAGTCGCCGGTACGCGGCCACCAAGGGCTCGCCGACGTCGTCCGTGTCGCTGAGCTGGGCCAAGTGCGGGAACGTCATCTTCGTCGAGATCGACAGCCTCGTGCGCGACTTCGCGTCGGCGCAGAAGGCGCTCGTCGACCACAAGTCCAAGGCGCGAGGCGGCAGCGACGAAGAAGACGGCGGCCGGCGGCGCGGCTCGGGCGACAGCCACGCCGGCAGCAGGCTGTTCCCGACCGAGGCGCTCGGGAACCGGCTCGGGCGGCTGCTCTGGAGCTTCCTGGCGTTCCGCGGCGGCGAACTCTGCTGCCTGTCGGGCTGCGGCCGCGCGATCGCGTCTGTGCACGTGATGAGCCAGGTGGCGGAGAAGAGCATCGAGAAGTGGATCATCGAGGACCGGCGCGGCGCGTGGGGCGACCTCGTGGCGCGGCTGCGCGTCCCGGAGCTGAGCGAGGACGAGTTCGAGGCTGCGTGCCTGGAGCAAGGCAACCTCATGACCCTCCAGGTGCTCTTCCTGCAGCAGCTCCGCAAGGCGCCGGTGCTCACCGAGGCGCTGGCGATGGGGATGCTGGCCAAGCTGCTCGCGTGGCTGGACAAGCTCCAGGTGGCGACGAAGAACTCGCTGACGGAGATGAAGGTGCTGTTCCTCGCGGCCGAGGTGACGGCGTTCGTGTGCAAGTCGCTCGCGTCGATCCTGCCGGCGCCCCTGAAGAAGCAAACGCTGCGGCAGGTGGGCGAGGTGCTGCTCCGGTTCGGCCACGCGCGCAAGCAGCACGGCATCATGAAGGCGATCGGCATGGGCGGCTCGCTCCAGCACAACGCCGAGTTCCACGTCGCGTGCCTCACGATCGGCGTGTTCCTGCGGCTGCAGACGCGCGGGGGCGCGCCGTTGCGCGTGGACGACCGCATCGCGCTCAAGCTCACGCGCACGTCGGAGAAGCACCTCAAGAGCCTCGAGGACCTGGTGCGCTCGAAGGACTGCTTCCAGATCGGCAAGCGCATGGACTGGATGCTCGAGTTCGTGCGGAGCCCCAAGCACAGCCTCGCGGACCAGGACGAGTTCTTCGTGAGCCTCTTCTCGCGCATGTACCCGTCCCACCCGTGGCTGCTCGCCAAGTGCTCGGACGAGTGAGTGAGCCTGGGGAGAGAGAGATAGGAGGAACTAAGTACCATGATGATGAACGAGTCAAGTGCCCTACAGTCTTCAGTCTTCAGTCTTCAGTCTTCAGTCGCAGCCGCTGCCGCCGGCGAGCTTGGCGCACGAGAGGCTCGGCACGAAGGTCATGAGGTTGATCGAGAACGAGTAGAGGAAGCACGCGACGCTGAAGACGATGATGAGGCTGCTCGCCGCCTTGGTGAAGCCGCCGTACATGCGCAGCTGCTGCGCGTCGAGCTTCTGGCTCGGCAGGAAGAAGAGCCCGAACCACGCGAGCGCGTTGATGCCGAAGTTGAGGACGAGCGAGAGCATCACGTCTCGGCGGGCGCCCGGTGTGTCCGCGTCGACGGCCGCGAGGCTGAAGAAGTTGGTGCCCTGGAAGAGCCCGACCGAGTTGGTGCTCACGAAGATCCCGATGAGCCGCTGTAGCGACAACGTGAGCCCCACTAGAGCGCCTTCCGAGCCCTCCTGCACGATCTCGGTGATTGGCACAATCGTGTTGAGCAGCCCGATGCCGTCGGCGATCGCCGTCATCGAGAAGAGGAACCGGTAGAGGTAGTGGTCGCGCACGGCGTCGAGCGCAACGAGGCACGCGACGAGCAGGTGCGGCGCGATCTGGAAGAACGGCGCGGTCGCGAAGAAGGCGCGCCAGGGGCGGTTCATGAAGAAGTAGCGCCAGGCGACCATCGTGAGCAGCATGACGACGTCCGTGATGGACTTGACGAGCAGCGAGTTGTCCGTCGCGGCGCCGGCCCAGTTCCGGATCACGGCGGTCGAGTCGCTGAACTTTATGCTCAGGAAGAGCGTGAAGAAGCAGATGAACGTGAGCACGCGCCACACGGCCTTCTGCTGCATGATCTTCCAGAAGATGCGGCCGCGGATCTTCATCGACGTGTACAGCGAGTAGTGCTCCTCCTTCCAGTAGCGCAGGATCAGCGGCAGCGGCGCGATCGAGACGACCGCGAGCAGCACCATCGCGGTCGAGAGGCGGACGTTCGGCTCGCCGGTGCCCGAGCCCAGCACCGCGTACGTGAAGGACGCAGCGATCAGCGAGACGACGCGACGGAAGATCAAGTACGACGCCTGGATCGAGCCGCGCATCGCAAGCGGCTCGCGCTGGGAGAGCTCGATCACGCGCGTGTGCACGCACAGGTACGTGATGATGCAGCCGATGCTGGCGAACGCCGCCATGAGGATCGCGAGCACCACGAGTGCACCGTTCGGGTCCTGCGACGAGTGCTGTGCCTCGAAGTGCGCGCTGAGTCCCGCGATGACGAACACGCTCGCGCCGTTGAGCACGAGCCCGACGATCATGTAGCCCTTGCGACGCAGCCCCATGATCGGGTAGCAGTCCGAGAGCAGCCCGAAGAGGAAGCTGAGCGCCATGGGCATCTCGATCAGCCGCTGGACGGAGACGTTCTGCTGTCTCGAGAGCGCGAGCTGCGTGCTCATCATGGGCTGGAGCACCGTGAGCAGCGCCTGGTAGCTGAACATGGACGAGAACGTGCCGGCCGCGAGCCCGAGGCAGTCGAGCGACATGAAGTTGACGGCGCCGCCGCGTCGGAGGCTGCCGTACATCTCGTGGTTGTAGAACTGGTCGCCGGCGACGAACCGCGCGGTCGCGAGCTCCGGGTCTTCCTCGCCGCCGCTCGACGGGTGCAGCGACGGAGACTGGTACGTCTTGAACTGCGGCAGCGCGCTCGGAGCCACCGTGACGCTCGGAGACTGCTTCATCTCAGCTTCACGGCGGTCTCAAGAGATGGTTGAGTACGCGACCTTGTCGAGTCGAGTTGACGAGTGCGGCGGAGCTGCGGCGTCCGCGTCGGTGCTCTCGCGTCTGACGCTGGCCATCAGTTTAGGGCGACAAGGTTGCGACGCGAGCCGCAGCGCAGCAGTCCGACTTTCTCGGCCGCCGTCGCCCAGCAGTCAGCGCGATCCGGAGGCGACCGTGTCCCAGTGCTGAATGGCAGCTCGAGGTGACCGCCAGATGGCGGTCAGAGAGCGACTCGAGAGACGAGCCCCTCGAGTGGCCTCTCAAGGAGACTCGGACAGAGTCCCAGTCAACATCCAGACACACCTGTCACATTCAAGATCAGAACTGATGGTGCTTGGTGCATCGACACGATGCCGCTCAGTCACTGCCTATAGGTAGTCGCTGTTGGCGGTGCGTATCGCCCTGGCAACTCTACGCGAGCGGCTCGAGATCCGACAGAATCCTCGTTGGCATCAGGGAGAGCGCTCGCGCAGCGCCTTGAGCGTAGTGTTGCGACGGTGTCACGATCTCGTGACCACGACGACTCAAACTGGCGGCCACTCGCCTTGCGTCGCAGCGCTCCACACCGCTGGTCCAAACGCTTGACGGGCGACGTCGCGGATCTGCCCTGAGCTGACGCCTTCCAGGTGCGCGTCGACAGCTCTGCGTTTGGGATGTGGACTCTCAGGTCCAGACGACGACCCCGTGGAAACGATGTCTCCTTCACCTCCGTCGTGGCAACTCGACAGTAGGTGCCTGGACACGCCGTGATACAGCAGCAGCTCTCACACCGCCTTCATCACCGGCAGCAGCATGCTCCCGGACCGCGAGATCTTGAAGAGCTTGCCCGAGTCCAAGTCCTTGACGGTCATGAGCGCGCTCGAGTCGCCTCCTCCGCGGGTCGACCGATCGACACCGACCGACGAGCTCGGAGGGCTGAGCCTCGACAGGCGAGAGCTGCTGCTCGCACTGCTGCGGATGCCGTCGTACTTCTGCTTGGCGTACCCGATCTGCAGCCGCCGCCGGTGGCCGTTGCGGAGCTTGAGGAGCACGTGGTGGTTGCAGAGCTCAAGCACCTCGCAGACGCTCGTGATGAGGTCCTCGGGCGGGATCTGCGAGATGACGTGCACGAGCGCGTTGCTGATCTGCTCGGCGCTCGCGTCGCGGCCGACGCCCACGACGTTCTCCTCCGCGGCGCTGAAGAGCGCGAGCGCGACGCCGAAGATGCCCTCGAGCCCCATGAGCAGGCAGACGTCCCAGATCACGAGCAGCGTGTCGTACCGGAGCTGCGCGTTGTGCGCCATGAGCGAGATGTCCGAGAAGAGCGTCGGGAACCACTTGTACGCGAGCAGGCACACCGGGATGCCCGCGTCGTCCATCGCGGCGTGGAAGCTCGGTAGGTGCAGCGCCACGACGTCCTGCAGGGTGTCCCCGACCTCGACGAGCGAGCTGAAGAGGTCGAAGTAGTCGCGCTCGGCGCCCGCCGACCGGATCCCGAACACGTGCGGGAGGATGCGCGCGACGACGCCGCGGAAGAACTGGAGCGCGGCCAGCTCGTCGTCGGCGAGGACGTCGAGCAGGATGAACGCGAGCCCGTTCATGCCCTGCATGTAGAAGCTCTTGCTGCCTTCGCGCGCGTCATCGTCAGCGTCGTCGTCGCCTTCGTCCGTGCGCACGTGCGACGTGCAGCCCGAGAGGAACGCGTGGAGCACGCGCGCCAAGCGCTCGAGGCGCACGCGACTGCCGTCTGCGCTCAGCGCCGGCGCGCCGGCTGAGCCTGCGAGCCACTTGGACGTCCGCGGGATGTCCTTCTGGACCTGCACGCTGTCGCTGCACGGGCACCACGAGCGACACGTCAGTCCAGTCACAGCAGGAAGCAGAGAGAGAGAGAGAGAGAGAGAGAGCGACGTACGCGTCGTCCAGCGGCTCTTGGAGCAGGCGCTCGAACGCGTCGTCGTCGATCGGGTCGAGAGCCCAGAGGAAGATCTTCTTCCAGTACGCGCTCCGGTGCGCCGTGTGACGCCCCAGGAGCTGCAGCGCCTCGACGAGCCGCCCGCTGCGCTGCAGGAACACGAGCATCTCCGCGAGGTCCTGCGCCGGCAGGTGCGGCGCCTCGTCTGGCGCGCGGGCAGCCGGCAGGTCTCGGAGACGCGACCGGGCGTCGTCGCCGCCGTGGTCCTCGGCGAGCGTCGAGCAGCTCTGGAAGCGCGCGAGCGGCGCGTGTGGAGCGAGTTCGTCCGCGTCGTCCGCGAAGAGCAGGCTGCGCTGGCGGCTCCGCATGTTCAGTGAGCTCTGGAGCTGCAGGCTGTCAAGCGACGCGCGGTCGTGGCCGGGGAGCACGCCGTCGGCGACGTGGATGGCGCGCTGGATAGCGTCGGTCCAGCTGCGCGCGTCGTCGGCCGAGCGCGCCTGGAAGAGCATCGAGTGCGCTTTGGCGGCCACCACGAAGCAGAACGGGCGCCCGGCCACGAGCTCGTGCACGGCGTTGGCTGAGCAGCCGCCGCCCGCGAGCGGCAGCAGCTGCCGCGTCCGGTTGGCGGTGGCGCGCTCGGCGCGCGGGTAGCACGTGAGCGCGTCGCCGTCGAGCTCGACGACCTGCTGTGTCCAGTCGCGGAGGCGGCCGGCGAGCGACCGGAGCGGCGTCGCGAGGCCGCCGCAGAGCCGCAGCACGCCCTTCTTGCGCGGCGCGCGCAGGAAGCGCAGGCCGAGCGGCGCGCTCTGCGGCCGCGCGAGCATGCGCTTCACCTGCGCGGCGCTCAGCGTCTGCAGCGAGATGCCGTTCGCGGCCACGAGCAGCGCGCCGCGCGGCACCGCGACGCCCGCGAGGGCCACGTCGCGCGTCGCGCGCACGCGCTCGCCCACCCACTCGTGTGCGGCAGCAAAACGCGCGGCGTCGCTGGCCGCGAGCGCGGGCACGTCCACGAATTCGTCGCTCAGGCGGCTGTCGAGCGACGGCGACGGTGCCGTCGAGGAGGTCAGCGGGGGCGGCGGCGCGAGCAGCGGCGCGTCCTCGACCGCTGCGCGCAGCGCCGCCAGCCAGCGCTGCTGCTCGTCGCTGCTGCGCGCCGCGAGCACGAGGCGGAAGTCGCCCTTGCGCGCCAGCTGGAAGGCGTGCGGGCGGCCGGCGAGCGGGAAGGGCAGTGACTTGGCCGCGGCGCCGCCGCCGGCGAGCACGAGCTCCCGCGCGAGCGCGAGGCCGCTGGCCGCCGCCGCGTCCGCGAAGGCGAACTCGCGCAGGCAGCCGCCGTCCGCCAGCACGAAGTAGCGCTTCTGCCAGCCGCGCAGCAGCTTCCCGCCGCCGGCGCGCACGTAGAGCACGCCCTCCATGCTTTCCCGAGAATGCTGCTGGCGGTGGTGACGTGGTTGGAAAGTGCGGCTGCTGGTATAGTGAAAGCAAGAGAGTTTGCGACCTACTCCCTCGGTTTCGTCGCTAAGAGAAACAAAAGCGCTCGTCCTCGTTCGCTGATTGGCATGACGAGCGGCTGAGTTGAACCGAAAGAGGGTGGGCGGAGATCACTTGTTGTTCTGCGGCTCGAGACCGAGGATCACGGTGACGAGCGCTGCGCGTCACCTGCGAGTCGAAGTGTCCTGTTATTGAGTCTACAAAGGTCTCGTGTGGGGGGGGGGGGGGGGGGGGGGGGGGGGGGGGGGGGGGGGGGGGGGGGGGGGGGGGGG
>JAASGM010000123.1:0-35941 GCA_023334215.1 Globisporangium cystogenes | reverse complement strand
TATTGTTTTCGTGTCTTCTGCCGGTTTTGTCCATGCTGTCTGATTTTTGTTTCGTGTTTCGTGTTTTGTGCCTTTTCGTGTTTTGTGCCTTTTTGTGTTGGTTTCTTTTTTTAGAAAGTGTTGTTCATTTTTTCGTTTTTTAAATTTTATTTAAGGTACTGAAATGTTTGAAGTCGCTAAAGTAGGATACTATAGAGCGTACTTTTGAATGTTGCTTACCGTGCTTAATTTTTCCCTCATTGTCCCTAAGAAATTCGGAACGCTTCTCGAGTTGTCTGGAGAGTTGTAGACCTAAACCACCCACGTGGGTACCTACTTTTTCAGGTAACCACCTAGAGTGATTAGGACAAAGGTAGTGACTACCCCTAACCACTATAGGTGTGCACCTATAGTAATTTATGAAAATACTCAACTAGCACTCGAAAAATCTGTATAATCTTCAGTTTTTTGGGAAATTTCTTGAGTTTGTATGGGTTTAAAAAACCCAAGTCATCCTGGTTTTTACACCAGCATCCACAGCCACGAATATTTTATGCCAATATACAGCTAGTGCAGAAAGTCTCCGTACACCCTGAAAAATCGGTGTTTTTTGTTATTACGAGGGATACAGAGCTCTGTTTCTCACGAATGTTGGCTTGATCGCTTTGTCTTACTCGCCTCCATCCAGAGAACGGCGTCGCATCATTGGCGGACTTATAACAAACTGGCCAATCGCAAAACAAAGAAAATTTGTATTATTTGGATCGCAAACAAAGAAATAACATACTAGGATTTTGTATGCCTTTTTCAGTCTTGCGCAAAATCTCGACAATAAAAGCAAGACATTCTCAACGCAAGCACACGCTTCGCTTCGCCCTCATATCTCACAGCTTGTATTGCTCTTCAATACACCAACGATCATGTTGGCGTATCTCTATGAAACGCTCACAAGATCGATAGCCAAGGAGCGATTGTTCGGAGGACCAACGACTTTAATTTATTTTTTCCCCGTCTTCGACTACAGTGCCGTGGCCAAAATCCTCACTAAACCCTGGTCGCGGATGCATGCTAAACATCTCCCTCGTCCAGAGGCTCGTTGATTAATCTGATCGTCGAACTGGAGGGAACATTGTGGGGACTATAGGAAGAGATCGTGTCGGGGGCCAAGATGCCGATGCCACCAGCGAGACGTCTGAATAATCAAGGCGCGAGGATGAAGAGACGGGGTTTTCGGACAATTATATCTTGATTTTTGTATGCTATTGTTTTTACTGGGCAAAATGTATTTTTGGGGTGTACGGAGACTTTCTGCACTGGCTGTATATCTTGACTTCACTATGGTGTTGGTGAGCGTATTAATTTGACGTGCGGTACATATCTTGTTTTTGTATGGAAGGCCCTGCTTATACTGTGAATTAGTGTGTGTGTGTGCACCGCCACTCGATTCACCACAACTTTTAGAGCAACATATCTAAAAAGCGTGGTTAAACTCGCAATATTGATAAAGTTACAATCAAAATTGAAGTAATAAGCACTGAAGTGAGGGAGCCTCAAACAAAATGATAAAATTTGCTAAGTACGAAAATGGATGTAACAGGGCTAGCAGAATGCGGTGGATCTCGTGTACACAGTGATATCTTCGGATTAGCGAACTAAGCAGTCCTAATTAATGAGTTACATACAGTTGAAAACTGTGCCCCCCAGCAAAAATCGAAATTACTATTACATATAAAAATACCAGAAATTTATTCTAGATATCCTTCTAACTTTGTAGAAGTACGGAATTCTTCCTGCCTACTAACCAAAGTTACCGTTCTAGGCAGTTACTTCTCACAAAGTACTTTAGGTGACACACTTTAAAATCGTATTTTCTCGAATATCCACTTAGGTTCTACATTTTGTCAAAAAAGTTTAGGCGCTACTTTCTCAATACAGCAAGATGGTTGATTAGTATCACTTTGTTTGAGGCTCCGTGGTACTATCTTGGCGCGGAGTGTATTGAAACTGGGACCCTTTCGTACAGGTATTGATGATAAAACACCCTTTATGCTATTCAGTAACATTTTCGTACTAGTGAAAATGTTATATCAGTGTTATGTTTGAAATTGGTATGAGATTTGTTCATTTTACACAAGTTTACTACAGACAAACCCCTCAAATTGAGACATCGTGTATGAGAGTTTTTATATCATATATGAAAGTGCAACATTTGCTGCGATATTCAGCATAAAACCTTCACAAACCACGAAATGAGCACAATACATGTAGGAGACACCTTCATGTTCGATACGATCGGTCTGCATCATTCGTGTTTCAGCGGTGACTCCATAGCCTGTGGAAAGTTGTGTGCGATAGCTGGTGGCCGTCTTGATGGCATTCTTCGCGCCACCAAGAGGCCCGCCAACTTATACTTGTTGATCCTCTACTACGGATACTTATTTTGCCGCCAGATTTTTTCACTATCAGATAAATGTTTGAAAAATAGCGATTTGTGAAACCTCAAATTATTCACTATCGTAGATTTCACTGTAGACAAGTGACTCTATTACTCGATCAACCAGCATACTTTTTTTATGACAGGTTGAATTTTAGCCTGGTGCTCAATTTGAGGGGTTTGCCTGTAGTAAGAATGTACGATTCTAAATAGCGTACTTTTGGATAGTGTTGACTGTACGCTCATTTTCCCTCGTTGTCCCGAATGAACTTCTATTTCGGAGCTCGTCCCGAATTGACTGCCACCAGTCATTCTGCGCCTTTTGCCATTCAAAAGCGCAAGCACTTCTCGATTTCCAACTTCCTTTGAAGACGCTCGCTGTCATTTGCTCCGGTGACGTTGGCGTCTTGAGTGATGTCGTGCTTGTGTCTGTATGTATGCATGCGAGTGTTCCTCCATGTGGCTGCCGATGAGGATTACTTTTTGTATTTCCAAGCCCTAAGAGTGTGCTTTCGACAAGTCGAGGCCGCGATGCTTAGAGTTTTGTTCCTTCCTGAGGCTCCCTCCCTACCTATCGATCCGTGTGTGCGTGTGTGTGTCTGCGTGTATGTGAGTGAGTGTTCGAATAGGTGTGTCTGTGCGTGTTCGTATGCGTGTCAGCTCAACCGGGTGCTGCCTGTGACGATCTCCACATCCAATGTCCAATTACTGCAAGAGCGGACATCGACACGTCGTGTCCGCACTGCTTAGACAGAACCTTCCGAGGCCCCCAATCATATGTGTGTGCGTGCGTGCATGTGTTCAAGTGCTTTGTGGCAGGGCTGTTCTGGATGCAAGCACGGCGCATGGCTCGATGTCGCTTGTTCCATGTCTTTTGGCAGAACCAAGCCCGTGTAGGAAAAGCAGGCACTCCAGACAAAGCTCTTGTCAAGGCAAAGGGCGTCGATCCAGCTACTATCCACTCGATTCTGTTGCTGTTGTTGACCAGGATACACCTTCGACGCACGACGCCACCCTCCACTTACTTAGCACAAGCACTGTGGAGCCTGCCGCGCTCTTGACGCTTCCAAGATGCTTGTACACCACTGCAACTTGGGAACTCATTGCTGTGTTGCACTCAACTTGAGAGCTCGACTTCGTAAGTTAGCACCAGCAACTGGTCCTAAATTGACTTCCTGTAGTTTCGCCATCCCAGCACAAGGTCGCATCGACTCGCCTCGCTGCTCCCCGACTTCTTCTCCTGGACGATCTCAAGGTCGCTGTGCCATTGCCGCCATCATGTCGGTGGACTGGTTCCTCATCGCGATCGTCGTCGTCATGACGGTCGCGCTGCTTTTCGCAAACGTGTACGTGCTCGTGCACTTCCAGCACGACGACGACAAGAACACGGCGTACTTCCCCAAGGCGCTCGTGATCTTCGGGCTCCTCTTTGCCGAGAGCTGCGTGCTGCTGCTGCCGCTCGACGTGGCCAACAACTCGTCGGCCATCGGGTGCGCCGAGGGCTGGAACACCGCGTGCGGCAACCTCAACATGGACGTGCTCTGGCTCATCGTGTTCATGGCGATCATCTTCGTCATCGTCGTGCTCCTGCCCTACTCGATCTACTACTACGAGGCTGACGACGGCGAGGACAACGTGGGCAACCGCCAGTGGCTCGAGGCGCTCAAGATGGAGATCGCGACGCTCGCGTTCGTCATCGCGCTCTTCGTTGTGCTCTACGTCACGGTCTCCAAGAGCCACATCCCCATGCGCGCGCTCGAGGTCAACTCGGCGTCGCTCGCCAAAGGCTTCCACGTCTACACGGATGGCGCGACGCTCTCGGCCACGGAGCTCGAAAGCGCCGCCGGCGTTGTCGTGCAGACCATCGCCGTCACGCTCGACGTGTCCTTCCCGATCTACATCACGGGGCTCGTCAGCTTCATCGGCTGGTTCGGCTTCTGCATCTTCTGCGGCATCGGTCTCATCGCGCTGCCGCTCGACCTCATCCTGTACGTACCTGCGCATCGCGAGCGCTCTCTTCATACGTCGGTCCACTTGCTAACGTGAGTTCTCCGATGCGCTAAAGCTCGTACGCTCATCGTCCCAAGTTCATCTCGGCGGACGTCTACGCGCACCAGAAGGTGAGCACCCCTCGAGAGCTCGAAGCTCCGATTGCATGTGGTCCGGTGCAACCGCCTCTGACTGCTTCAGGTGTCCTGCAGATCTGCATCCAGAAGCGCTCGGTGGAGCTCATCGAACTGGGCAAGTCAATCCGATCGACGATGGAGCGTCCCGGCGGCGCCAGCAAGTCGTCGTGGGAGCGCAAGAAGCAGAAGCGCCTCGACTTCGTCACGCTCAACAAGTTCAAGCAGTCCGTGTACCTGCTCGAGAGCGACATGGATGAGCTCAAGCTCTGCCACGAGGACTACAAGAACTACAACCCGCTCGTCGCGGTCGTCAAGCTCGTGCTGGGCTGCGTCGGGGCGTTCGTGAGCGCCATCTGGATCTTCCACATCGCGCTCTACATGCTGCCGCCCGTGCCGCTCGTGCCGTTCCTCAACACCTACTTCATTTGGTTCGACCAGTGGTTCCCGCTCTTCGGCACGATCTCGGTCGGCATCTTTAGCGTCTACCTGCTCGCGTGCGCCGTCAAGGGCTGCTTCAAGTTCGGCATGCGCTGCTTCTGCTTCGCGCTGCACCCGATGAAGCTGCACGGCACGTACATGAACTCGATGCTGTTCAACCTCGGCCTCGTGCTCTCGTGCTCCATCCCGACCGTGCAGTTCTGCGACCAAGCGTTCCAGGACTACGGCCGCCTCACGTCGATCCGCACGATGATGGGGAACCAGATCTACCACCTCCAGGGCATGAGCTTCTTTTGGGAGTACAACATCTTCGTGTACGCGATCCTGGTCTTCGCGCTGCTCACGGCGATCTTCCTGGTACGTCTTGCGTGCGCGTTCTCCAGTGTCGTGGGCATCGCGTCTGGGTGCGTTCAGAGCGTTCACGAGTTCGAGTCTAACTGTGCTCGAGTGACTGCCATGCCGACTTGCCAGACGATCAAACCCAAGGACCGGTCGTCACCTGTGGACGAGATCCGCAAGAAGATCGAGCGCCAGGTGCGCGAGACGCGTGCTGTTTAGTGCTTCAGGAGCAGGCACGAGCACGCCAAGCAGCTGCGAGAGTCCACCCAATGTATCAATGCATACGTTCGATCTTGGCAAGAGCGTGTCTGTCTTGCCTGCCTCGCGCTCTCTGATCGGCGGTGTCGTCTACCGAGACGCGTGGTTGAACAGCCGGCCCTTGTCGACGATCTTCACCTTGCTGCCGCCGTGCGGGGCGAAGAAGTCCTTGGTCAGCTGCTGCTCTTCCTTCTCGTGAGACTGCAGAGGCATCGTTGGCGGCCGAGGCTGCAGCTTTTGGCGGATCTGTTTGAGAGGCGAAGACTTCGGCGAAGAGGGCGACCTGACAGGAGACGAGAGTGGCGAAGTCGACGGCGACGAGGAAGCCGAAGACGCCTCGATTGGCGGCTCCCGCGGATGTTGGTCACGGAGTCCGAGCTCCATCTCGTCGTACTCGTCTAGGAGCCGCTGCAGCCACGAGTAGATCTTGACGCTCGCGACCGAAATGCGCATGAGCGCGGGCTCGTTGACCGAGGGTTCCTGGAAGATGGCGCGCAGTGCGGTGACCTGCGCCTTCTCGAGCTTGGAGCCGTGCAGGTCGCGCAGTCGGTCACTCCAGTAGTACGACTGGTGCAAGATCTCGCGGCATCTCATCCACGAGAAGTTGGCGGGCGTGAACTCCTCCTGCTGCTTCGGGGTCGGCTTGGCTTTGAGAGCCTGCTTCGGCGGCTTCTCCAGCAGAACCACGATGCACATGAAGATGTAGTGGAGCTCCTTCACTGGAACGCGGATGCTCTTGAGCTTGAGCAGCTCGTCGCGCGAGATCTTGAGCCACTCGATGCCGCCGGAGGCGCGCGTGACGTCCATGTCGTCGTTGGCGCTCTCGTCCTCCGGCTGAAGCTGGCGATTCCGTCCGATTGACAGCAGATCGGCGCTGTTGTCTTGCGTGACATCCGAGCTCGTCGTCTTCGAGGTCACCTTCGCGTTTGACGTGCGACGGTGGAGGAAGTGATTGACTCTACCGAGACGAACGCCCTTCCTGCCGCCTCCGTCTGACGTCGGCTGATGCTTCGTTGGCCATGACGGGATCGTGTCGCTCGTCATCAGACAGACAGCAGGTTGGTTCGGAGGATGCGACAGCGCCTCGGACTGGCGAGCTGAGAGCGGTTGGTACGGTCCCCCTGGAGCGTTCGCAGGCGCCGTCTCCATGAGTTCCATCTTCGCGGCGTCGGACGGCTTGATGTTCTCCATGTGGTACTGCTCGAGCGCGAGCTTTGCCGCTTCGGCCATGAGCTTGAAGAGCTCCGCGCCGATGAGCCGCCCGCAGAGGCTGTCGTCCTGCCTCGCGACGAGCAGCGCGACGTTCTCCACCTGCCAGCGCTGCAGCAAGTGCAGCAGGCGGTCTCCAACGCCACATTCGCCGTCGTCCTCCCAGGTCTCGAACACTCTCGGATCCGTCGGTGTGCGGTAGCAGATCTTGGCGCGTGAGAGCTCGTCGCTCTCGGGTCCATCGCCGCCGCTGTTGTCCGTGGCACTTCGGCGGACACGAAGCGCGTGCGGGAAGTGCTGGAACTTGCGCAGACGCGGCACGCGCTTGAGGTCGGCGAGCAGCGCCGAAGTGCTCGCGACAAACGAGCAGGCGTTCAGCCCCGAGAGCTGCACCACGAGTCCCTGGAACGTGTTCTTCTTGAGCCGCAGTTGCGGTCCGAGCGTCAGCACGAGCGCGTCAGCTCCGTCGCCGCCACCGCCACAGCGCAGACGCATGCTGCGTGCGTGCGAAGCGATCGTGGATGTCAGTTTCGCTTTTTGGGGAGGAAGCTCTGGGGTTCTTGGAGCTCTTCACTGTACTGTGCATCCTCGAGCTCCTCACTGTACTTCGAGCTTCTCCCACAGTTTGAATTACGCGCCAAGCAATGGCCAAGAAGAGCAAGAAGTCTTCGGCGGCGAAGAAGAAGGCACCGAGCCACGCGGCAGCCGAGGACGCCGCCAGCGCCGGTGTGGCGCGCGAGCTGCAGCAGCATGAGGTCGTGTTGGCGGCCGCGAACGCCGTCGAGAACGTACTGGCGGAGCTGCCGACGTTCTCGGCGTTCGCGAGAGACGGCGTGGCTGCGCGGGTGCGCTCGGTGCAGGCGGCGCAGCTGAGCGAGGCGACGCGCGCCGCGGTGGTGGCGCTCTTCGAGGCCAACATGGTGGAACAGTACGAAGGCTCCGACTGGGGGTACGACGCAGCGGCCAAGACGCGCGAGCTCTTCGAGCCAGAGGCGCGCTACCTGCTGGCGGAGAGCGTCGACAGCGAACGCGTCGATGGTGATGGCGGCGACGCGGAGCTGCTCGCGTTCGCGCACTTCCGCTTCACGGACGACGATGACGTGGAGGTGCTGTACGTGTACGAGCTGCAGGTGGCAGAGCGCGCGCAGCGGCGCGGGCTCGGGAAGTTCCTCATGGCGGCGCTGCTGCTCGTCGCGCGCCGGCAGTGCATGAAGCTTGTGGTGCTCACAGTTTTCAAGAGCAACGCGGCAGCATTGGCGTTCTACCAGCGCAAGATGGGCTTCAGCATCGACGAGACGTCGCCGAGCGCGTGCGGAGACGACTCGCAGTCGTACGAGATCCTGAGTCGTGTGGTGGACCCTTCGTATCGGCAATGACAAGTGCGCGTGAGCGCTTGAGCTTTCCTCCATGCATGAGTCGTGCTCTCTCGGTGCGTGGTCGACACAGGTAGGCAGGCAGGCGAGAGCGCGCTTCAGCGCCGCGCAAAGCTTGAGGCTGTTGCTGCAGTTCTCGCTGTGATATCTGGGAACCGTTGCACACGAGTGCCGCCTCGCGGGCTGCAACGTGCAGCGAGAAGCGACAGCGGGTGCCGACCAGTGTCGCTGGCGGATGGCGTCCGCCAGCCGTCACTCTCACGCGAGTCGCGAGCTCGTGCGCTCGCGCTGACCACGCTCCACCCGCCCGATTCGCCCGCAAGCGTCACTCGCGGTCGCGGTCGTTCGATCCCGCGACCGGAATCGCGGCTTTCCAACGATCGATCGGGGGTCCCGTCGGTGGAGGTCCGTTGCTCGTCTGCCCCTCCTTGGCGTCACGTAGCGTGTTTGCGCCTTTGACGGTTCGCGCTGCTCAATGCTCCGCCGTTCACACGGTCACATGCTCGCCTTCTCTCTCTCTCCTCCAGCCGACGGCTGCTGGCGCTGTGAAGGAGTTTACTCGACGCAGACCCATCCAGGCTACGTGAATCACACAACAAGCGCACCACCAGCCGGTCGACGCTGATTCGGTCCGTCATGTTCCGCTCGGTTGGTGCCAGGACGCCGCTGGACAGCGGCAGCAGCTCACAGTTGACGCCGCCATGTGGCTGGTCTGGAGTATGGTTCCTGGAGCAGGGGAAACCGGGTGGACAAAGAGAACAAGATGCTCAGCAGGCTGCGGGAGGAACCCAGCAGTTAGGCAGACAAGCAGGCATGCGGTCGTCATACAGGTGGCGGCGATGACTGGTGACCGCGACGGCAGGTGCCGGCGGCGCTAGAATGGGCGTTCCATCGTCGTCGCTTTTGAGTCGGATTCGGGTCGACAAGACTGAGTGAGAGCCACCGACGCCCGAGCGACCTTGCCGGATCGGTTCGCGCCGAGAGCTTAGTCGGGCCGAGCGAGGAGATCCGGAACCTGACGTGAATCACCTCGAGCGCCGCCGCGCAGCGCCTCAACTCCGCATCAACGGGGACGTCTCGAGGTGCTTCACGAGAAAGTGGATAGCCGGAGGACAGGACGTCTCGCGGAGAAGCCTGACGGCAAGACGCGGTCGTCTCGGAGACGCTTACGGTGCTCGTGCGGCATCGGCCGTCGTCAGGAGCGATGAGTGGCGACAACCGTCCCGCGCGACGACGGCGGCGGCGGTGCTGTGGCTGACCGGCCAGTCGAGCCGGTCGAGGTTCGCGCGCTGGATCCGGCGGCGGCGACGGCGGTGTCGGATCTGGTGTCGGATCTGTGGATCTGGTCGAGCCGAGGGCTTATGTTCATGTTGACAGGAGATGCGGGTGAGCATTCTGCAAAGTGGATTCCATATAGCGAACGGAGGAAGTGTAAGGCAGGTGTTTTATTTATGCAGGTCAAAAACTAACCAGATTCCGTGTCAATAGAACATGTGGCCCACATAGACAAATTTCCACAGTGCTCGCTAACTGTCAATCCAACTGGAAGAACGTCCCTTGCTTTCTTCTCTATCCCAGTGCACCTTGTTCAGCCGATGACGTGAGAGGCTGTGCACCTTTCTCCTCCCAGTTTGATCACTCGCGGCAAGACACCAGCGAAGCGGCAACTTGGCTCTTCGAGAGCCGCGATCGGTCGAAGCCGGGAAGCCGGCTTGCCAAGCAAGAAGTGCGCAGTGCGGCGTCGAGTTGTATCGAAGCGAAGCAACACACGAAGCAGTGGTATCGGCACCGACGCGAGCAAGCGGCTCTTGTTTCCTGTATCCGCGCCGCCGCTCAGCGGCACTAGCTCTGCGAGCGGTGACGGCGGCGGCTCGAAGAAGATACTCTCGCACCATCCGATACACTTGCGATCGCCCTGGCACACAATCCGACACCGCCCTGGGCGACTCTTACTCAACAGCATGCACGCACACACCAAGAGCGCACACGAGTTTTCTCTCTCTGTATCTGACGTGTTCTGGAGACAGCGAGCGACTTTGGCTTTCGGTGCCGACTTCGTCTTCCTCCGTGCTTTCAAATCAGCGCTTGCGCTCTCTCTACAAGCCGCTCGCATCATCATCTTCGTTAGATGGATGATCTCACGAGCGCTGCTTTCGCTCCGCTCTGCATTGTCAGCACGCACTCGTGCCTCTGGATACCTGGCGCGTCACGGCGGCGACGACGCCGACGTCCGATGCAAGCTGCTGTAAGGTGCGTAACGAGAGGCGGAGAGCACCAACGCACAGCGTACACTGACCGGCCGGCCGGCCGGCTTTGCGAGCGACGTCACGCTGGGCTCAGATAGCGCCGGCGCCGCCGCGCACCGCGCGGATTCACCGATTGCAGGCGTGTTTGCCAGCCGGCAGTGCATCCAAGCGTCGTCGTCGTCGCGCGGAGTGCGTGCAGGGCACCCTGCGGTTGAACCGATCGGTCGCACGTTTGTTGGTTAAGCGTCTGCATGGTCGCGTGTGCAGCAGGAGCAGCAGTGGAGGTGGCGCCGAGCGCTTTTCAGTTGTTTACTTGCTCTTTCGTTCGCTCACACAATTCGCGCACACATCACGGCACCGAGAAAGAGAGCGCGCGAGTGTGTGGGCGGCGACGCTCGTGGCGAATGCATGGCGAGGGCGGTCGATATCACAGCGCGCGAGTCCTGCGCAAATGTGCGCGGATCCCTGGCGCTGTGATCGAAACCACACGCGATGCGCCGGCGCCGCGAGAAGTTCGGTGGCTGTCGTCGTCGCCGCCGCCACCACCACCACCACCACCGCCGCCACGGCCGCCGCGCTCCTACGAATGCTGCTGGCTCGCCGCGGTCGACCGCTGGACCCTTTCGTCTGCGCGCGCTCGAGATAGATAGAGAGAGCGAGGGCGGCGGCCCGCATCTTGCAGACTCCCAGAACTCCTGACTAGCTCGCTCGCTGGGAACATTTGCAGAGTGCCCGGTGCGTGTCGTCGGGATGGCATCCTGGCACATGGTACTCGCTGTCTCGTAAACGAAAGGAATGAACAACGCGTACTAAATTGATTGTGGAAGATGGCGGGTATCAAGTGAAATAGTGAAATGGAAAAATCGAGTCAGTCGCAGCGCGCCGTTTCGAGCGGATCGGGTGCTCGACGTCGTTGTGCTGTTTACAATGCGGGATCCCTGTGTAGTGTGCGTAACGGATCCCTTGGGTGATTTGATCGAGCCTGGGAGCAGTCTCTCACCCTCTCTATCTTGTCAAAACCCTCCGAAACGCTCCACGCGATTGGCGAGGCCGAGGAGCGTTGGTCCGACGACCCTGCGTGGCTTCAAGGAGTCAGCTCTCGCAGAGAGCGCCGCCGCTCGCCCTGTCCGGCGCACGCAGACCAGCTGGGAAGAATGACCCACCAGCTGCTGCGGGCGCCCATCCGCCGCGAGTTTCCCACGCGCGCGCGTGACTCGCAGGCAGGCAGGCAGGTAGGCAGGCAGGCAGGCGGCTCCACTGAAAGCCCAAACCAAACCAATAGCGGCGACTGACCGGTCGTCCGTCCGTCCGAGAGCCCGGCGGCCAGCCGCTCGCGCGGGCCGCGCTGACTGCCTGCCTGCTTGCCTGCACAGAGCAGCAGCCAGGCGAGTCGCCACAACCACAACCGAAACCTCCACCGCAGAGCCGCCCGCCCGAACCGCTCAGATCGGAATCGGAGGCAGAGCGCTCACTCGCTCGCTCGCTCTCGCACTCGGCCGGCCGCGTACAGGAACGCGGCTCGAACCAGCACGTCCGCCCCTCCGCCTCGACTCAACTTCTCCGCTCCTCCAGCCACCATGTCGGTCGAAAAGACGGCCGAGCCCTCGACGCCCGCGGCGCCTGCGTCCGCCAAGGCCGCCTCCCAGTCGCAGCAGCAGCAGCAGCAGGCGGCCATGAGCGCCATGGCGCACATGAACGACGTGCTGCTCGGCGACGAGATGTCCATGATGGGCTGCGACGTCGACGCCTGGGGCTCTTCGGCGGCGGCGCGGCCGCACTTTGTGGCGCCGCCGCAGCCGCCGGCCGCGTTCTTCGCGTGCCCGCCGGCGAACCTCACGCGCCACGTGTCGCTGCCCGTGTCGATGATGCGCCAGGACATCCACTTCCCGGCGGCGATGCACTTCGCGGCGGCGCCCGGGACCCCGGCGCACGCCGTGTCGATGCAGGCGATGCCGCCCGTGCTCGTGCGCCACCACAGCCACGGGTACATCATGTCGCCGCACCCGCACCACCAGGCGCCGGTGCACCACTTCCACCACCAGATCGCGCGTCCCGTGAACGCCGCGCAGATGCACCAGATGCTCGAGCTCAGCATCGCGCACCAGCACCACCCGCAGCAGGCGCTCGCGATGAAGAACGAGGCGTTCGCGCCGCTCGGGGCGGACATCAACGTCGAGCCGATGCCATTCACGTCGGCGGCGGACGGCGGCAAGCTCAGCATGGACGACAACTTCGACCTCGAGCCGCTCACGTACGCGGTGTTCGGCGCGTCGGAGCGCCCCAAGAACCTCCAGCAGCTCGAGTCGGCGATCGAGTCGCTCGACCGCCTCCTGCCGGACCTCACGCACGACGTGTTCCAGCAGCAGCAGCAGATGCAGATGCAAGTGCACCTGGCGACGCCGCAGGGGACGCTCATCACGCCGCGCAACGTGGTGTACGGCCGCGCGGCGCTGCCGCTGCTGCTGTCCCCGCACGGCAAGGAGAACGCGAACTCGCCGGCGTCGGCGTCGGCGATGGCGTTCTCGACCATGATGCTGAGCAACCACACGCCCAAGTCGGCGCGCAGCATGGCGGTGTGCAAGGTGGGCGGCTGCGACCGGCGCGTGCGCTCCAAGGGCTTCTGCAAGACGCACGGCGGCGGCCGCAAGTGCAACATCGAGGGGTGTAAGAAGAGCAGCCAGAACGGCGACTTCTGCATCGGCCACGGCGGCGGCAAGAAGTGCAAGGAGGATGGGTGCGCCAAGGCGGCGCAGTCACACGGGCTCTGCAAGGCCCACGGCGGCGGCGCGCGCTGCAAGTTCCCGGACTGCAACAAGAGCAGCCAGGGCGGCGGGCTGTGCCGCGCGCACGGCGGCGGCAAGCGGTGCCAGGCGTCGGGGTGCCCCAAGGGTGCGCAGCGCGGCAACTTCTGCGCCACGCACGGCGGCTTCCGCAACTGCAAGATCGACGGGTGCGTGCGCACGGACCGCGGCGGCGGCTTCTGCGAGGTACACCGGCGTGGCCGGCTGTGCAAGATCGACGGCTGCAAGAAGCTGTCGCGCAACCAGGGCATGTGCACGATGCACATCCGCGAGGAGAAGCAGGACGGCGGCGCGGACGAGGACCTCGACGACTCGCTCGACTGCTTCCGCCACTCGCTCATCGAGGCGTAAGGCGTCTACCGCCTCCCAGCCAACCAACCAACTACTACCAGCAACCTGGAGATCGTCCAGGACCGGCCAGCAGCAGCAGCAACCCCATGGACCTCGCTGCTGGTCTGTGTGTTTGACGGCGAAGATCGTCGGATCGCGGAAGGAGCGGTTCACGGTCGTCGGTCGCCGTATCGTGTGTGTGAGTGTCCAGTATCGTCGCGAGGGAGGCACATGCGCGTGCGCTCCGCTTGCAGAAGAGTGTCGTGGTGTCGAGTATTTAGGCTTTGGCTTCCGAGGCGCGCAACCCGAGGCCTCCTCCTCCTTTTCCCGCCGGCGCTCGAGATCCGTGGGGATCGAACTCACGCGGTCGCTCGAGAGCGCCGGCGCGACGTTCTTCGTGTGGGGAGCGCGCCGTCTGTGCGGAAGCCGAGCGAAATCGAGTGCAGTGTCGTCTTGTTCTTCTTCTCCTGTCATCTCTTCTTCCTCTCTCTCTCTCTGTTGCTCCGTTGCGGCCGTCGACGTTGCACGTGTGTCAGTCGGAGCTCGTCATCGCTGCGCCATCTTATCCCGAGCAGCTCAGCTGGTCCGATCCGAACTCTTGACGCGCATCCTGTTGACGCCGCATGAGACGGATAAGACGCTCTTATCATCTTCGACGCTCTTCTTCTCCGCTCTCCGTGACGCCCACACAGGCCTCTTCTCACTCCCGAACGTCCGCTCACCAGCGCAGCGCCGGTCTCCTTCCCCCCTCCCCAGCCATGAAGACTCCTCGCAGCGAGCGCGGCCCCGTGCCAATCAGCGGCTACCTGCACAAGATGAAGTCGACCGAGCGCGTGCTCGCGTCGCAGTGGACCAAGCGCTTCTTCGCGCTCGAGGGCCGGGAGCTCAAGTACTACCAGCACGAGGGCTCGCCCGCGGCCTCCAAGGTCGTCGACCTGCTCAGCATCGAGTCCATCCGGCGCTTCGAGAACGGCGACCACGGCGTCTTCAGCTTCGTGCTCAAGACGCCGACGCGCAGCTACTTTCTGCGCGCCGAGAGCAAGGGCGACATGAAGCGCTGGGTGCGCGGCCTCGCGGACCAGCAGGAGCTCTGGCGCGCCAAGGAGAGCGGCGCCGCCGACCCAGCGGCGCGCAAGCCCAAGCACTACAGCGACCTGCCGGTCGGCGCTGCCGCCCAGCGGAGCTCCACGAGCCTGCGCGTGTGACTCGGGACTCGTTCATTATTGACTCCAGCATTACATGCCGCCTTCCTCATATAAAATAGCAAAACGTCGGCGTCCTCGACGACAGCAGGCGCTTCGTCCGTCAGGTGGTGGTGGTGTGTGGTGGTGTGTGGGTGGCTGTGTGGGTGGCTAGAGCCCCGAGAACTTCTCCCAGCCCGGCGCGCTCTCGCACAGCGCGCGGATGAGCGCGTGGCGCTTCTCCGAGTCCTGCAGCAGCCGCGCGAGGTCCGGCACGAGCCGCCCGACGAAGTCCGGGTCGAACGACGCCGTCAGGTACTGGTAGAACTCGCGCGCCGAGATCTGCTCCGTGCCGTACTTGCGCGTCGTGGACGTGAACACCTTCATCTTCTTCGTGTCGCCGCCGAACGCGTACTGCACCGACTCGAGGATCGACTTGTGCAGCTGCGCCGCGGCTTCGCCCACCACCGGCTCGATGTCCTCCATCACCATCGCCGCCGCCACCTTGTTCCGGCGCTTCCCAGACGACACCGCCCGCGGCCGCTCGGCGAGTGCCGGCGGCGACACCAGCTTCTTCTTCGCCTCCTTCTCCCGCTTCACCTGCTCCACGAACCGCGCGAACGCCGCGAGCAGCGCCTCGCGCTTCGCCGGCTCGAACAGCAGCTTCGCCGTGTCCGGGAGGATCTTCCCGGCCGTCTTCGAGCCCACGAGCTGCCGGATGTGGTCGCAGAACTCGTCCGCCGTCAGCTCGTCCGCGCCGAAGCTGCGCGAGACGGCCTTGAACTGCTCGACCACCTCGGCCGCGCTCGCGCTCTTGTGCGCCTGGGCCCACGCCGTGAGCACCGCAATCACCTGCGCATACACCGCCTTCGTGCTCTCAGCGTGGCGCTCCTCTGCCTCCTTCCGGAGCTGCGCCGCCTTCTCCGCCTCGGCCGCCCGCGCGGCTTCTTCCCGCGCGTCCCTGGCGCTCTCGTAGATCGCCTGGTACTCCTTCGTCTGGTTCTGTCGGTACGCCTTCTTGAACTCCGTCACGAACTCCTCGAGGATCGAGAAGAACTCCATCGGCCCGACCTTCCGCGGGTCTTCGCCGAACGAGCTCACGAGCTCGTGGTACGCCGTCTCGAGCGCGTTGAAGTCCCGCCCGAGCTCCTCGAGCACCTCCGCGGCGTCCTTCGCGAACGGCGCCATCTGCTCGTAGAACCGGTCGCCGTCGATCTGGTCGCTCTTGGACGCGCGCACCTGCCCCTGCAGCATTGCCAGCTCCGTGTTGTACGACGACAGGTCGGCGCGAAGCTGGTCGAGCGACAGCCGCTTGGCTTCGCCGATGTGCGGCATCTCGCCGGCTACCGCGATCACCTCTGGCGCCTTCTCTTCCAGTTGACGCAGAAGGAAGTGCATCAGAGTCACGCGCGGGTCCACGGACCGGAGCGTGTGCAGCTTGACGAGCGTGTCGAGCTTGAAGCCGTACGCCCCGCCGCGCGGCGTGCTGCCGTTCAGGTAGTTGCCGATCGCCAGCACGTTCTCGAGCACGCGGCGGAACTTGTCGCTCTCGCTCACTTGGTCCGTCGCCGCCACGAGCGTGTCCAGTTGCGCCTGCGTCTCGAGGATCCGGTTCTCGAACTGGAGCTTGTACCGGAAGCACTTGATGCGCTGCGTGTACCGCGGGATCGTGAGCAGCTCGAGGAAGAACTTCTCGACGTGGCCCAGGAGCTTCTCGTCGCCGTCGTAGTTCTTGAGCAGGTCCTGCTCCTCGAGCGTCGGCGAGATCGAGATCAGGACGTTCAGGATCTCCGACGAGAGCTTCGAGCCGTCGAGCGCGTAGATCGCGCTCTTGATGTCGGCGGCCGACATCCGGAAGCGCGCGATCGCGATCGACACGTTCTGCTGGCGCTTCGGGTCCAGCAGCAGCACGGTCTGCGGCTGCTGCGCGGCGTCCTTCGCGCCGTCCTTCTTCTTCTGCTCGTCCTTCTTGCTGTCGACCGGGTTCTTGCGGAACATCCACTCCATCTCGTCCACGTCGAAGTTGCCGTTCCCGTCGTCGAGCTTCATCCACAGCGTGCTGCTCACGACGTTCACGGGCACGCGCGTCCAGAAGAGCGGGCGGAGCTCCACGCTCGGCTTCACCGCCTCCTTCTTCGGCAGCGCCGGCTCCTCCGGCTTCTTCGCCGACGACGTCCGCTGCATCTTCGTCGAGAGACTCGCCTTCAGCGCCGCCGGGTCGACCGTCACGGCTTCCTTCGGCGGCGGGAGGCCGGCCAGCATACCGCCGCCGCCGTTGTTGGCCCCCGCTTTCTGGTTCGGAGACGGAGCGTCCGGCGTGTCCAGCAGCTCCACGTTCAGTCCCGACGCCGCCATCTTGAGCTTCACCTGCTCCGCCGGCATCCCCATCTTGAGCAGCTTGAAGAACTTCTCGTACGCCGGGTCGTCCTTGACAGCCATCACTGCAGAAGCAGCACCAGCAGCAGCTGGCGCCGACCCGGGCATCGGCGCGTCGGGGGTGTCGAGCAGCGCCGGGTCGAGCCCCTCGGCGCTCATCTTGAGCTTGATCTGCTCCGCCGGCATCCCCATCTTGGCGAGCTTGAAGAACTTGGCGTACTTCTCGTCGTCCTTCACGAGCAGTCCGCCCACCGCAGCAGCAGCGACAGGCGCTGCGCCGCTCTGCTCGCCGCCGCCGCTGCCACCAATGACCGCGTCCGGTTCGTCGAGCACGGACGGGTCGACGCCCGCCTGCCGCATCTTCATCTTGACCTGCTCGGTGGGCAGCCCCATGGACAGCAGCTTGAAGAACTTGGCGAAGTCCGGATGCTCTCGCGCCTTGACACCTGCGCCAGTCGCACTGTCGCCACCGCCGCCGCTCGCCGAGCCGTTCGCCAGCGAGGCCGACGCCTGAGCGTGCGCCTGCGCCGCGCGCGCTGTCGCCTGCTCCGCCGCCGCGAGCGCGCGCCGGTTCTCCTCCTCGAGCTGCTGGCGCCTGCGCTCGGCCTCGAGCACCTTGCGCTTCATCTTGTCGATGCGCTGCCGCAGCTTGTCGTTCTCGGCCTGCAGCTGGCGCACCGCGTCATCCGCGTCCTCGACGTGGCCGCTCTCTGCGTAGCTGTTCTCGGGCGACGCCTCGCCGTCGTCGTCCTTGCGGTCGAGCGCGAGCGCCGAGTCCTCCTCGGACCCGTCCATGGGCTCCGTCGGCGCGTCGCTGTGCTCGTCGATGATCTGAGGATGGCGGAAACGGATTGTTAGGCTCGGGGACGAGGCGCGCAGCCGGCCGATACGCTCGCACGCACCATGAGGTTGTGGCTGCCGAGCGACGCGCGTGAGTTCCCCCTCGACCCGCGCGTGACCACGTCGTCGACGAGTCCGCCGCCGCCGCCTCCTCCGCCGCTGCCTCCTCCGCCACCGGCGCCTGCGGGCGACAGCAGCTGCGGCCGCACTGCAGTGCCGCACTCGATGCAGAACTTGACGCGGTTCGGCAGCTCGTAGCCGCACTCGACGCAGAACTTGGCGTGGCTCGCGAGCTGCGTGCGAGCATCGTCAGTGGTCGGCATCATCGCCCGCAGAGCAGCTGCGCCATGCAACGTACGCTAGTGACCGGCGGCATGGGCGGCGAGTACGACGGCGCCGAGAAGCTCAGGCGCTTGCTGAGCGTGGGACGCGCGCCAGCGACCTCGATGGCGTCGTCGGCGTCCAGGCAGCCGCCGCAGTACCACTGGGGGCGGGTGCGCTCGCCCCGGCGCGTGTCCACGGCCTTGCGGCCGCACTCCTTGCAGACCGCGATGTTGCAGCCGCGGCAGTGGTGGCGCCGCCGCAGCAGGTTGAACGACCGCGTGCACACGCCGCACTCGGCCTCGCGCGCGAACGCGGCGCCGGTCGCGTCGGTCGGCGCGAGGCTCAGGCGCCGGCTCAGCGGCTGCCGCGTGGGCGTGCCGAGCGCCACGTCGCTGCGCCGGCCCTCCATGGTCGGGAGGCGCGGGGCGTGAGGGTGGGTGGCAGCAGCGCCGGCCCGAGCGTCGTCGTCGTCGCGCGGCGGAGTTTCGTGCGGCGACGAGCGGATCTCGAAATGCCGAATTAGTTAACGACAGAAAGAAGGTCGGACTCAGCCTCGGACTCAGCCTCCAGTTTAGTCGAATTTGAGGGAATCTGTGTTTTTGTTTTCTTCACTATCAAGAAGGAGGGTTGTGTTTCCTAAAAATTGAGAAAACTCTCTCTGAGTCGGTAGACTCAGCCTCCAAAAAGAAGCATGTCGCATGTCGCAGGCGAGGGGTCTCCCGCTTGCGTTTCTGGATGACTTGCAGAGTGCACGTTTGGCAACCAGAGCGGGAGGATTTCGGCATGGTCCGCTGTCCAACGCGCGCGATGCAGAACTCGCACAGGAATTGCTGCATGTGCTCATTCATGCATGCTTCTCGCATCCGCAACAGGCAGCAATGCAAGGTAGTCGCACGCGCGCGAGGGTGTCGCCAGCGCGGTGGCGTTATGTGGCTGGCGATGGCCTCGCCACATAACGCCATTTAGATTTCTTTTTTCACAATGTTTCGTGAAACATGGTGTGGGCCACTGCAAAATTGTGTCCGCCACACGATCGACGCCATAAACTCGCAGCAGCAGCTCATTTGCGACGACGACCACCTTGCCGTGACCACCAAGAGGAACGAACGCCATGGTGCTCCACACGCTGCTCGAGAAGCTGCCGTTGAGCCAGGGCGGCAAGGTCTTCGTCGGCACGGCGCTCTGCATCGGCATCTGTGCGATTCCGCTCGTGAAAAGTGCGTTTTTCTGGCGTCGGTGTGCGCGTGCCGCTCGCTCTCTCTTCCTAACTCTCTCTCTCACTTCCTATCACCAGAGACCAAGTCCGGACACGAGCTCTTCTCGTCCGAGAAGCCGCGGGACGTGTACGACGCGGAGATCCAGCGCCGCCGCGCGCAGCTGAGCGACGCGGACCTCGCCGACAAGTAGAGAAGAAGCGCGCGTTTCCCATCATCAGCCGAGCGCCTGCGAGGAGTAGGCCGCCACCTGCACCTTGAACTGCTGCGGCCCCTTCTTGAGGATGTAACACTCGTTGCGCAAAATGTCGACAAAGTCCCGGAAGTCGTCGACCTGCAGCGCCATGTTGTCCGCCACCTCGAGCAGGTCCTCGAACGAGAAGAGCGTCGAGTTCCGGCGCTGCGCCGCCTTCATGAGCCGCGCCACGTACGCCTTGACCTTCTTCGCGAGGCTCATGCCGCCGCTGCGGCCAAAGTCGAGGCTCCCGTCCTCCGTCGTGTACGTGTCGAGCAGGCACTCCTGCATGATCTCGACCACGTCGAGCGCGTGCGGCTCGGTCACGACGTCCGAGAAGTCGGCCTTCGCGCGCGCCTGCGCGAGTCGGATGAGCGACTCGAGCTGCCGCGTCGTGATCGGCACGCTGTCGGCGCCGTTCCCGGCCTCGCCCGCGCGGCGCAGCTCCAGGTACTTGCGTTGCAGCACGCCGGCGGCCTCGGGCGACAGCCGCGGGTGCACGTACCGCCGCGCGTACGCGATGAACTTCTTGAGGAAGTAGACCGGGATCGCCTGCCGCGTGTACGCGTCCGCGTTCGCCACGAGCCGCTTCGAGAGCAGCCGCTGCGGCGCCTGCGGCTGGCCGAAGAGCGCGTCGTCGCCGCTCACGGCGTTCGCTCGCCACGCGTCTCGCCCCGCGTCCTCGCGCGGGCGCTTGCGCGACCGCTTCGTGCGCGCGTGGATGCTCATGACGTGCTCCGCGAGCAGCCGGTCGCGCTCCTCGTCCGGGCGGTCGAGCAGGACGAAGACGAGGTCGAAGCGCGAGAGCAGGGCCGCCTTCATCTTGAGGTTCTCGCCCACCGAGCGGCTCCGGTTGTAGTGGCCGCCGCTCGGGTTCGCCGCCGCGATCACCGACGTGCGCGCGTTGAGGTTCGCGACGATCCCGGCCTTGGCGATGCTGATGCTCTGCTGCTCCATGGCCTCGAGCAGCGCCTGGTAGTCGATGCCCATCTTGTCGAACTCGTCGATGCAGCAGACGCCCTGGTCGGCGAGCACGAGCGCGCCGGCCTCGAGCGCGTAGTCGCCCGACGCGTCCTTGACCATCGTGACCGTCAGGCCCGTCGTCGTCGTCGTGTTGCCGCCGACGTAGACCGCGCGCGGCGCGACCATCGCCACGGCACGCAGCATCTGGCTCTTGCCGAGCCCCGGGTCACCCACCACGAGCACGTGCGAGTCGGCCCGCGAGAAGCACGCCGACTCCTTCTCGTCCGGGTTGCGCGTGCCGCCGAGCAGCGCGAGCACGAGCCCGGCCTTGACGACCTCGTTCCGGTAGATGTCCGGGCACAGCGAGTGCACGAGCCGGTCAAACACGTCGCCCTGGCTGATGATGCTGCTGATCTGCTCCAGGTCCTCGCGCGTGAAGTCGATGTCCGACGTCTTGTCCTTGTCCTTGTCGCTGTCGTCCGCCTGCGAGGCTTGGTGGTCAGTAGTGCGGTCCTGCCGGCCCTACTGCCATCCCCACCCGCCTCCTTCCCCCAACGCACCTTGGCCGAGTTCTCCACCGAGTTGGCGCAGATGTACAGGATGTAGAGGCTGTTGGCCTGCGCGCGCTTGCCGTAGCGGCCGCTGTGGATCTCCGAGTTGATGCTCTTGACGACCCCGGAGACCGTCACGACGTTCCCCGGGATGCACGAGTCCACCAGGTCGTCGTAGAGCTCCACCTCGATCTGCGGCCGCGCGCGCACGTGAGAAGCCGACGCCAGCCAGTCAGTCAGTCAGTCAGCCAGTCCGCGCACCATCCGCGGGATGCGTCCGGGGCCCGCGTCGTTGTTCTCCATCTCCTGGATCCTGCACGCGAGCGTCAGTCGCAAGCCCAGCGCCACGTCCTCCTCCTCAGCCCCCGACGAACGCACTTGATCTTCTGGAAGTCGACCGTCTCGACCGTCGAGCGATTCGGCAGCAGCGTGCGGCTGCGGCACGGCGCGTTCTCGCACGCGGCCGGCGGGTTGTACTTGCCGTCCGGGAAGGCGCGCGACGTGACGTCGTTGCACTTGACGCACACGAAGTCGCAGCGCGTGACGAGCGGCTTGATGGCGCTCACGCGCACGCACGTGCCCACGACGCTCACGAACTGGTCCACGACGTCGGCCTTGAGCGCCGCGATCGCGAGCACGGGCGCGACACCGTGCAGGCGCACGGTGATCTTGGTGCGGTCCAGCGGCACGCTGCGCTGGCGTGTGGGCGTCTCCTCGAGCGCCTGGCGCTGCTCGTGGCGCAGCATGCAGAGCGCGATGCCGAGGCACGAGATCACGTCCTCGACGTTCTCCTGCAGCACGCGCTCGAAGTCGGGCAGCCCCGCGGCCGCGCGCACGAGCTCCGTGTAGTTGAGCCACACGCTCGTGACCTCGGGCTCGGTGAGGTCGTGCTGCGACGACGGCGCGTCAGCCACAGCTCATCTTGCAGGGGAAACGGAGTACCAGAGAAGCACGCACGTTCATGAGCAGCGGCGCCCACTGGCCGACGTCGCGGAAGCAGTCGCGGAAGGCCACGGCGGCCTTGAAGCGGCCCTCGTCGGCGCTCACGAGCGAGTAGTAGCTGGCGTCGCGCGTGTCGCCCGGCCGCGCGAGGCCGATGTGGTGGTCCTGCGGGAAGTACTGGCTCCACACGCAGCTGGCGACCGACACGGCGCCCGCGTCCGCGGCGGGCTCGCTGCTGCGCGACGACGACGGCGGCGGCGCTCGACGCGGTAGTGGCATTGCCTGTGCTTGTGTGTGGCGAAATCGAGAATTCGAATGAAGACTAGGAGTACAGTCGCGAATGTCGAATTCCATAAACTGACAACCCAGATCACCTACAGCAGTCATACTCGGCGAGTTGTACGTGCAGTCTCTGTGACGACGCCGACAACGAACAAGTGAGGCCAACTCTGTCAGCTCCCGTACAAAAAATCCGTCGCACGCACCTTGAGCTGCGTCCCACAGGTGCGCAGCGCTCCCTCGAGGAGCCGGTCGTTGCGCACGATGCGCTCGTTGCCGCGTCGAAGAACAGCGAAGAACGCGCTTCGGGTCGGCGGCGACGCGGAGACCGCGTCCGTGACGGCTTTCTGCACGATCCACGGGTGCGTCGACCCGAAGACGCGGCGATACGCAGAGAGCAGGACGGGCCCCAGTTCGTCGCCACCGTCGGCTGCGGGCTTCTGAGTTGCGTGGCTGCTGCTCGTGAGCTCCAGCAGGAACGCCGAGACGAACTGCAGCACGCACGCGATCCCTCGGACGGCCGACCTGGTGCGACTCTCTGCCTCCTCCGACCCGCCCCGCAGCAGCGTCTCCTGCAGCGTTGCGGTCTGCAGGTCGTCCTCTGTCGCCTCCAGCACGGCGACGCCTCGCGCGAGCGTGTTCCACGCGAAGACGAGTCCTCCGCCGGAGCTGTCCGCAGGACCCAGGAGCGAGATCATGTTCTGCAGCTCCGAGCACACGGCCAAGAACACGAGCAGCGGCAGCTCCTAAGCAGCACAACATGTCATGATCGGATGTGTCGAGAGCCTAAAGAGCGAACGAACGTACCTCCGGAGATTCCAAGAGGCTCTGGAGACTCGACTGAAGGACGTCCAGAGCGACTTTGTCGCTGCTGTCGCTCTGCTGACTCGCGTCCTCGTCGCCCGTCCCGCCGTCTCGTCGAACGAACATCTCGTCGACCAGACACGACGAGAGCGTGCGAGACAACCGGCGCATGCTCCCTTCGTCCGCTCGGCTCGCGCTCTTCCAAGCGGATGCGTCTTTCGCAGGACGCTGCGAGGACTTCGGCGCACTGAGTCTCGGGACCAAGTTGCTGATCCAGGAGACAGTCGACACTGCACCGAGCAGCAGCACCGCGCCTGCCCCGAGCGATCCGAGCCAGCGCAGCAGCGTCCTGTCGTTCTCGAGGTCGGTTGTGTCGGTCGACGTGACCTGAACGCCCGTCTGCACGGCGAAGATCGTTGCGATCGCGAGGAGTAACGAGCGAGAGAGCACGACGATCCAGTTGCTCCGGATCGCTCTCGCCGGTGCTTTCGATGGCTCGGAAGCGATTTCGAGATGGCTTGTGGTGCTGGCGAAGTCGCTGCGCTGGACTCGTTCAAGAAGCACCGAGCTGCCATGCTGGCGATCCTGAACCCCTGCTTGCTTGGCGAACTCGTCCACTCCCTGCGACGACCACGGTACCCCGTCAAGCATGACTTCGTTCGTCAGCAGCTGCCGGACATCCGAGCGGTACGACGCGGCGCTCGCCACCGGGTTGCCCTGCAGGAACAGCGAGTACAAGTTCGGCAGCGAGACGAGGTACCCGACCTCCGCGATGGCTCCGATGGCGTTGTGGCTCAGGTTCAGCACCTCGAGCGTGAACAGCTTCTCCAAGCCTGCGGTGCTGCGCAGCGAGTTGTGGCTGAGATCGAGCGAGATGATCTGCGGGAGGATCCAGTTCGCGCCGGCCACAGAGTCGATGCGGTTGAAGGATAGGTCGAGCTCCTGCAGGTTCGCACACGCCTGGAGCGACTCGATCGCGCGAAGCTGGTTCTGGCTCAGGCGAATCGTCTTCACGGCCGGAAGCAGCTTGAGAGACGCGTCTAGCTCCTCTAGCGAGCTGTTGACGACGGCGAGGAACTCGAGCTGTGTCCACGCGCTCTCGTCCTGCGGCGTCTGCTCCGGGTCGCCGTTGTCGAGTAGCGCAGACAAACTCGAGAGCGGCTTGTTGTAGAGTCGAAGCTCCTGGTGCAGCGTTCGAGGGCGATCCGAGTCAAGCGCAAGTCGTTGGTCAGCTTGGTACAGTAGTCCCACGATCGCTCATTGATCAGCTCTTACCTTCAAGCGCGTGCGGAGCACCCGCCAGTTCCGGATCTCGTCCACATCGCAGCAGTCTAGCCGCAGATACTGCAGGCAAGGGAAGAACGCCACGTCGAACGAAGCCGGAGCGCCGAGACTCGCGTCGTTCGCCGCGCCGCCGACGATCAGCGCCGTCTGCTCCAGCATGTGACCGCCGAGGGTGAGGATCTTGCTGGGACTCGCCAGCCCGAGCGCGCTCCCGTCCGTGTCCTCGAGCCCCTCCATGAACTGCGCGTTGATACGCCACTGCGTCACGAATCCGCTCTCGCTCGTCGTAGGCGTAAGCATCGCCTGGAAGAGACCCTGCAGGTAGAAGAGGCACTGCGCACTGACACGGAACACGAACTCCTCCCGGCTCACGCCTGCGCCGTCAGGTTTACTGCCCGCGTTGCCAGCTCTGGCGGACGAGAGGCGTCGTGAGCGCTGTCGTCTCCGCGGGTCGCTGGCATTAGCGGAGGGCTGCTCGAGAGCATCGAACGCAGCCGCCAGCGCCGCCAGGAACGGCTTCCCGGGCACCGCGGCTCTCAGGTCGCCCAGAGCAGCTGCTGACGCTGTTGAAGTAGTCGCAGTGCCGGCGCCATCACCAGCAGCTGCACCACCGCGCTCGAGCGGTACGACACGTCGGCGAGGAGAACGCATCGCGAATGCTCCGGATGCTGAAGAGTCACGAGAAGATCGATCCCGCTTAAGTATGTTATCACTTCAACTTGGCGTCGTGTCAACTCGGATCTCGAACACCGAGATGCGTGCGGCCACGAACTGCGGGTGCAGCGCGCTCGCTGGAACCTCGCGCCGCGCGAGCGCGTGCTTCTCCAGCTCGGCGAAGAGCAGCTGGTCCGCTGCGTCGCTGCGCGTCTGGTGCGCCATGAGCACCGTCGCCGGCGTCGCCGAGTGCCGCAGCAGCGCGGCGAAAGTGCGCACGAGCGGCGCGATGAGCTCCTCGACCCACACAACGTCGGCTGCCAGCACCACGTCAAGCGCACCAACGTCCGTCGGCGGGCGGAACCAGTCGAGCACCTGCGTGTGGACGGCGCCGACGTGCGTGGCGCCAACAGAACGCGCGTTTGCGAGAGTCTCCGCGACGTTGCGCGAGAGGTTCTCCATAGTGTACGCAAGGTCTGTGAGCACGACCTCGCGCGCGCCGAGCAGCGCGGCGGAGAGCCCAGCGAGCCCCGTGCCGGCGCCGAGCTCCAGCACCCGCTTACCGCGCAGCTCGTCTGCGCGCGCGTGCTCGAGGTACTTGGCGAGCACGACGGATCCGTCCCACGTGGTCAGTCCCGTGCCCTTGCCCGAGTTGCCCACCTCGCCCACGGCCACAGCGACGCCGTTGATTGTGAGTGCGGATGTGGCGTCGAAGAGCTTCGCCGGCAGCGCCAAACGCGTCGTCGCCTGGCTGCTGCTCTCGCGGATCGCCACGCTCACGCGCGCGCGTCGGAGCTGAAGCAGCTGCTCGAACGACGTCAGCGGACGGAACTGTTGCGCGCGCGCGTCGTAGAGCTCCACGTCGATCTCTGCCGCTGCGAAGCGTTGTGCGGGGTCGGCGGCATCCGAAGCGTCAACTGCGTCAGACAGCGCAGTCCGCAGTTGAGCGTGCAGCTGCGCGATGGTGGCCGGCGCGTCGACGCGGAGCGTCATCGGTGCAAAGTTGGCGGCGTTCTGCACGTCCACGCGCAGCGTGAGCACGCGCGACTGGCGGTCGGAGGTCGCTGGCGACGCCATCACCTGCAACGCCAGCAGCACTTGCAGCACCTGGACGAGCAGGACGCGCGCCATCAAGTGATGACGCGTCGGATTGTCGTGGGATGTCGCACGAAGGTTTGCTGTAGCTGCCCGTGCGGTGATTGGCGAAATTCAAACAAAATTGATTTACTGACATTCGAACGGCTATCAACGAGTTTGTATGTAGCATTCGAAAGCGCGGCAGTTTGAACTTTTATCAGTCCGCCAATCAGCGGCGAATATTGTTCCCGCGTTTTTTTTTTAAAAAGCGCGCGCGCTTTTTTGACTTGCAAAAAAGAACCGGATCGGAGCTCTTCACCCGTTCGGAGCTGCTCACTACTCCTACTCCGGTGCACTGCTTGCGCCAATCACGCCTGGAGCCCGTGACGCCGCCGTCGGAGCTCCGTACACACGCGCAACCGCCGACGATGGAGCGCAACGCGAGGCTGAGTCCGAGTCGCCTGAAGCCGCGCGCACACAGCGGCGCCGACGGCCCCGGAACCCCCGCGGCCGGCAAAGTGCGTGCTGCTGTGACGCGTGCGTGGAGCAGCAGCCGCAGGAACCGACATCGCTGACGATTGCGTGTGTGTATGTTGTGCGTGCGCGAGCAGATGGGCGATCGATCGATCCACCACCCGAGTCCGAACCGCACAGAAGCTGCCGCCGCGATGATGCATCTCTTCACGTCTTCCACAGCCAGCAAGGTACGACGCGACGTCCTTGCTGACGAAAGTGAACGAGTTCAATGGAGACTCACTCACTCGGCGCTTTGCGCTGCAACAGTCGAAGAAGGTGCGCGCCGACGCTGTTGGCAAAGCGAAGCGGCGATATGTGCGCAAGGTCCCGCGCAAACTGGACGCCGGTGCTGCTGCCACCGACACCACACAGACCAAGAAGGCCGCGAAGCAGCACAACACCAAGAGCCCACATCAACCAGGAACCAGCGACGCGGATGTGGCTGGTGGCGAGACGCGCGCAGACAAAGCGCATGCGACCGGCGAACTGGCAAGTGATCTGGACACGCAGCAGGAACAGGAGGAGAACGAGAGCGCCGACTGGAAGGCGGCGGAGGACGACGTGCGCTACTTCCCGTTCCGCGAGTACAACCGGAAGGAGAAGTCGCTCGGGCTGCTCTGCGAGAAGTGCGTCAGCTGCTGCTCCTCGGCAGCTCTGCAGCTGCAAGTGCTTGTTCTCTGGACGCTGACGTTTGCTCTGCCTGCGTTGCGCTCGCACAGCTTCCTCAAGCTCTACCGTGGCAACCACATGACGGAGATCTGCCTCGACCGCGCCGCGACGGAGCTGGGAGTCGAGCGGCGTCGCATCTACGACATCGTCAACATCCTCGAGAGTATCCACCTCGTGAGCAGGAAGAGCAAGAACCTGTACAACTGGCACGGTCTCGGCGCTCTCCCGGTGTCGATCGCCGCGATGAAGGTACCGGCCGCTCATACAGTAGCTTGTTGGTAGCTTGTGAGTCTGGATGCCGGTCTGACCTGCTCGCTCTGCCTCGCCTCGTGCGTCTGTAGAGTCGATACTCAGAGCTCCAGAAGGAGAAAGCGTCGGGGCCGTGCAGCTACGACTACAACTTCAAAGGTGCGGCGCTCGTCTTCCATAGCTGGAGACCAAAGCAGCCGCTCACTGGTCACCTGCTCGTGGTGCTGGCAGATCGCCGGAGAGGCAAGTCGCTGTCGAAGTTGAGCCAGATGTTCGTGCAGCTCTTCCTGCGAAAGGTGCGGTGCCGCTCGCGAGCGCAGTGTGAGGACTCTCTTACGAGGCCGCTTGCTCACCACTGCGGTCTCGTGTGTCGACTCTGTTGGGTTCTCAGGAGCACTGCATCATCCCGCTGGACCAAGCAGCGAAGCAGCTGATCCAGATGGAGGAGAGCGAGAACGAGGAAGACCGCCTTCTGAAGAGTGCGTCTCTCGCCGATCCGTACTGCTCGTTGTACAGACAAGCGCACGGTTCTCACATCCGACGTCGCTCTCCTTGCAGCCAAGATCCGGCGGCTCTACGACGTCGCGAACGTGCTCGTCAGCGTCGGCTTGATCGAGAAGCTCCAGCTCTCAAACTCGCGCAAGCCAGTGTTTCGGTGGCGGATCCGATCCGCTTCCGAGTCTTCAGGTGAGGACGAAGCTGGCGCCGCAGTAGCGACGACTGTGACGCACGACGAGCACGACGGCGACGAGCTTCTGCAGGTGAAGCTGGAGATCACCTCGTCAGTACCGTCGACGACGGGAACTGCCGACGACGACGCTGCTGCAGCTGCCGATGTCAAGTCCGAGACGGCATCGTCGATCGACCTCCTGTGTGAAGAAGACACGGACGCGCTCAAGACGTCGCAGTCGTCCGACAGCGACTCGTTCGACGACGGCAGCGACTCGCAGTCCGACTGTAGCGAGAGCGGATCGCCGAAGCGCAAGTTCGCCGAGAACGAAGGCGCGTCGCTGCTGTCGTCGAGTGACGCGGCGAGTTCCAAGCGCGCCAAGACAGCACCACCATCGACTCCTACTGCTGCTGTCGAAGAGCACGAGGTGGTCGTCTCCGAGACTCCACTGGCGAAGCTGCTGCGATTCGACGCGAGCAACACGCCGGTGCACCCGCAGATCGTTCTCCACGAACAGCAAGAGCAGGTCCGGGTCTACATGCAGCAGTACATCCGCGAGTACGTGGACTTCCTGATGGCCCAGCAAGCAAGCGCGGATCTGTCGGCAGCTGCGCAGATCGAGGCTGAGGCAGATGCTGTCGCGGTCGCGCCTGGCGCTGACGGCGCTGAAGCCTCAGTCGCCACGATCACGCAGAGCATCCACAGTACTCCCGTGACGATTCCGTCGCTCACGAACCGCGTGACGAGCGACATGGCCGGCAGCATCCAAGACCTGCTCTTCTCCGCGAGCACCACGAGCCCGCAGTCCGTGTCGGATGTGCTCGTGGCTCCACCAGCGGCGCCTGTGAAGCCGTCTGCAGCAACTCCGTCGTCGACGACGACATCGTCGCCATCGCAGTCTGCCGAAACTCGGATACTACTGGTGGAGCTGCAGTCCACCACCAGCACCAGCACCAGCACCAACAGCAGCACCGTCGGCTCCGATATTTAAGCTGACGGAGTGGGGAAGCCGCGTGTGCAACCAGGAAGGTGATCGGCTGCGAGAGCGAGAGAGGAGGTTCCGAGACGCCAGTGTGTTGCGCGATGTCCAATGTCAAATGTGAGTTCTGATCCGTGCTTTTGGGCCTGAAGGTTGCGATGGAGGAACGAAGCTGTTGGTTGCGCGCTCGAAGGTTCTCTTAGGTGTCGTCACGTTGGTTCTTCCGCTTGGTGTCACGACGGCATCGTCGGAGTGCGCTGCCACACGACGTTCGCCTGAAGTCGGGATGAAGTCGAGCGACAACTTTCGTGTGCTACTATCGACACTGAGTCGTGAGCGCGAACGTGAGCCGGTGCTGCATCGTGACCCCGGCGGCACCTCCAGCGATACGGACTCGAGCGGTGCGACGAACATCGCGACGTTCATCATCGAACTTCTACCTCGAAGCTATGGGTCGAAGTATCGGTGAACGCCCCGGCGTTGAACGCGCCAAGTCGATCGCGAGGCGGTTCTCAACAAGCAGCGGATCAACGCACGACGAACTACCAGTCCACCGCGATCAAGCCACGATGCACAGGTATGCGATCGGAGCTGCGCTGCTTCTTCACAAACTCGCTAGCGAGAAGAAATCAAGGGAGCCCCTGACAGCCACAGGTGGAGTGCCACACATCAAAGCAGGAACATGGTGCTCGCCAGGCTCACGCGCCGCGTGACGGCGCCGTCGTCTCCGCTGCCGTCGCTCCTGCGCCGCGCGCTGTCGACCGGCGAGCAAAAGATCACGTCTGGCGGCTTCTCGTACCCGGCGCCGCGCGAGCTGCAGCAGATTGTGAAGCTGGAGCTGCTGGAGAGCGAGTCGCGCGAGCGCATCGAGCAGATCTGGGCCGACTTCCACCGCGAGAAGGACGACTCGCTCGTGGCCGCGCTGCGGGGCGCGCCGTTCGCGTCGCTGGCCGAGCGCGCGCGCGCGTCGCCGTTCTTCGTTTTCCCAGTGTACCGCAAGGACGGCTTCTTCAACATGATCTGCCAGTTCCAGGACACGTGCTTCCTGCTCACGACGCTCGAGGCGTTCAAGGAGAACCCGGGGCTCGCGCCGCCGTGCCTCACAGTCTCGCTCTACGCCGACCTCGTCGAGAGCAAGGACGTCGGCTTGGTGCGCGCCGACATCGTCAACATGCTCGACAAGCAGGTGGGTGCGAGTGGCGGCGTAGTTCGTGGGGCGTGCGCTGGACGACGAAGTAGCTTGGCGCTGACACTGCGCGTGTTGCTTGTCTGTGTCGGTGCGTCGCAGGAGTCCCAAGTGCTGCTCGACCAGGTGCTCGCGAGCTACTCGGACGAGAAGCTCTTCCAGTGGGTCCACAAGTTCAACCACGAGCAGGACAAGTTCGACTTTGAGGCGTACCGGCTCGAGATGCAGAGCTTCACGCCGCCAGCGAGTGCGTAAAGCGGTAGAGTGGTGTCTGTCGTTAGCGCTGCAGCAGACACAAGCAGAGGAAGTAGACGCGACGAACCTGAGCGAACAACACGCTGGTTTTGATTCCCTCCTGTGGCGGCGACGCGAGGCTCCACGCTGTTGCGGCTGTTGCTACGTGCGACGCAGCGTCTTGCAAGTCCCCGCACAGTACTACGCTCATCGGAAGCTCCAAGAGCTCCAAGAGCTCCAAGAGCTCCAGACGCAAATTGACACGCATCACAAGTCACAGATTTCGTTCTTTCTCTCTCAGTTCCAGTATTGCGAAAATGACGCTCTCGGCGCCGTCGCTGCCGCTGCACGACGCAGAGGACGCCGCGCTCCCGCACCTGCAGCAGCCGCGCGCGCACGTCCCCGCAGCGCCCGCCTCAGGCTTCGCCGCAGCCGCAGCGGCGCCCTCCGCCATTCCGACCCCGTCGCCCGACGTGCCCTCGAATGTGCTGCGCGTGAGCCGCGAGGTGGAGAACATCGGTGCGCGCGTGCCCGTGTCGAAGAAGCGCGTGTCGTGGCGCTTCGTGTTCGCCGACTCGGAGCAGGTGCACACGCTGGCGCTCGAGCACTCGCGCATGACGGCGAAGAAGCGGCTGCAGCTCGACGGCCGCCGGCTCTTCCACTCGGAGCAGTACTGCGCCGGCGACTGGACGCACGGCTTCCGCGTCGACGACCACGCGCCGCAGTTCACGGTCGCGATCAAGGACGTGAAGGCCACGGTCGTGGACCAGCACAGCCTCGCCGGCATCTACGAGCTCTACGTGGACGGCCACGCGTGGGAGCAGCTGCCCGAGCGCGTGTTCGCCGGCGCGCCGCGGCGCAAGAACTCCAACCCGGTGTGGAGCAGCGACAAGTTTGCGCGCCGCGTCTCGGACGAGACCTTCGACTTGCAGCAGCACAGCACGTGTCGGCAGCCGGGCTCGGGCCGCGCATGGGTGTTCGCGTTCGGTGTGCTCGGCACGATCCACAAGCTCGAGCTCTGGGACCTCGAGCAGGGCGAGTTCGTCGTCGTGCTCGACTGCCGCGAGCTCGCGCGCGTGCGGCAGGACGACATCGAGGAGGAGACGTGGGCGTTCGAGTACACGCTCGCGAACCAGCACGAGCTCGTGGTCGCGGTCACGCTCGAGGGCGACGGCGAGCGCCGGTACGAGTTCGCGATCGACGGCAGCCCGTGGAAGGACATGAGCGAGACGGACTTCGTGCTGCAGTCGGGCTGGTTCCCGGTCTTCTCGCGCTCGAAGGGCACGGCGTACTTCCGCAACCTCGCGACGAGCGAGACCCGGTGGGAGAAGCCCATCATGTCCCGCGCCGGCTCGGCGATCATCGAGCAGATCCCGTCGCAAGACCTCCAGCCGACCGTGTCCCCCGTGCACAGCCACCAGAGCCACCACCACTGGATGGCGAGCACCGAGCTCGAGTTCCTGCCTCCCGCGCAACCTGAGCAGCAACAGCAGCACGAGGAGGTGAACCTACTCGACTTCTCCGAGATCTCGGTGCACTCGTCGCCGAAGCACGCGCCGCAGGAGCTCAACAGCAGCAACTACGCGCTGTTCGACCCGTTTGACCCCGTGCACCAGTCGGCAGCAGCGTCCTACTCGCAGCAGCAGCAGCCGCAGAAGGCGCAGCAGCAGCAGGCGCCGATCGACTTCCTGTCGTAGCAAGCGCGGAGCGAGTGAAGAGAGTGTCGTCGTGACGATGGTGTGTGCGTCTCAGTCCGTCACAGCTGTGTGAGGAGCAAGTGGCGTCTCAATAGATGCGAGCGAGCAAGCGGATCGCCAGCTCGCTCTCGTGCTGCGTGCTCGGTGCGGCTACCCGATGAGGTTCTTGATGAGGTCCTTGAGCGGCTCCTGCTCACGCTTGTCCACGAGGTCGAACTCGGTCACGAACGCCATGAAGTGCTTGAAGCACGAGTTGAGGTGCGCCTCGGCGCCGAGACTCACGACCTTGTCGAAGTGCGAGTAGTAGACGTGCGCGTAGACCCGGAAGAGGCGGCGGAAGATGTTCTTCACGACGGTCACGAAGCCGCGCACGTATGGCGCTCCCTCGCGCGTCGGGAAGAGGGTCTCGTCGTTCAGCAGGTCCTCGGCCCAGCTCATGAGCATGTCGATGTACTCCGGCGCCGGGAGCTTCACGGGTGTCTTGTACTTGGCGTTGTCCTTCCACAGGTACTCGAATCTGTCGTCCATAGCGTTCGTCAGCGCAACAGCACTGAAGGTGCAAGGACGCGCAGTTCAGCAGGACGCACTTGGGTCCGGCGCTCATCTGCGGACAGCACTCGCACGTGCAGAACTCGATGACGGTGCCGTAGATGATGCTGATCTCGTTGAAGAAGTCCACCGCTGCAGGCGTGCCAGTCGTCGTCAGAGCTTACTGCAGCGCTCTCTCGCGAGCAACGACAGCAACGGGGAAAACGAGACGCACTGTGCACTGCGAGCCACTCATTCGGATCTTCACCCTCGGGCACCGCGACTGCGTTGCGCATGTCCCCACTGCGTTCGAGCGTCGACATATGAATCGCCCCTGTTAGCTACCGAGTCGGGATGCAAACCAGAGCTTCGGCTTGCGACCGTCACGCACTTCCCGAGCGTCGCCTGCGCGTGCTTGTGGAGGTCGTAGCGCTTGGTGCCGTGGGAGTGCTTCTTGTTCGGACGGAACGTCTTGTTGCGGCTGAAGAGGTTGTTCATCTTGGGGGAAGACGATGCCGCCGCCACGTTGCTTAGTTGCTTGCCGGCGAGCAGGCAGGAAGAGGAAGACTCTTGGAGACAACGGACTGTTGAAATAGACCGCCCAAGGTGCCGGCGTCACGTTCACTTGGGAGCCGCTGCCGTCACGCTCTGTGCACCGACCAAGTGGATGCTGTCGCAGCGCTTGTCGTGCGCGAACTCGAGCGTGGCGTCGAGGAGCTGGAGCCCGAAGAACATGTGGAAGTGCGAGAGCACGAGCTGGACGAGACCTCGGAGCCGCGCTTGGAGGCTCTCCGAGACCACGATCGCGTCGAGCGAAGCTGGCTGATCGGCAGTGGATCCCTCTCTCGCTCACACAGCCTCAGCGCTCGGCAGGTGCTGAACGAGTAGCGTCCTCGGTGCAGCGCACTCGCGGCGCTCTCTGGTTTGTGCTGAGTCGGATCCACCGCGTCGGCTTCACTATCGTTGGCTCTGCTATCGTGAACGTCCTGCAAGCCACTTGCATTCGATGGTGGTCCTGAGCGAGTCTGCTGCTGGCGCACAAGAGTTAGTGAACCTGAAGCCGCGCCTCGAAGTGCAAGACGTTCGTCTCGAGTACCTCGCGTCGCACAACGTGGCACTCGAGCGGCTGCCAGCACTCGCGACCACTGCCGTCAAGCCCTTCACAACTTCTCCACAAACCGAATCATGGAGCTTGAAGTACACAGCTACGCCTGGTGTCGCGTCATCCTGGCAGCGAAGATCCAGGCTTCGAGCACAACCTTCGGCATCGAAGAGCGTGGTCTCGGGGATCGGCACGTAGCGGAGTTCTTCAAGGTGCTTGTAGACCCAATACGTCGCGGCGTGGCGGCCCGTGAGCTGCAACACATCAGCAACGGCGTTCGTGGGGCTCTTCCGCCGGCAGTTTGACGGCACTCGTGCAGACGTGGACGCGGTGCGTCGCGTCGATGGCGGAGATCGCGATCCAACCGCAGGAGTTCCCAGCCGCCTTGTCCTGCCAAGTCGAAGCGTGTTCCGAATCCTCGCGGACCATCCCGGCGTTCGCCTCGAGGTGCTGAGGCGTCGCGACGATGCTCGCTCGGAGCAAGTGTGCGGTGTCCGGGGACATCGCGGTTCCGGTGTCGAACGGCTCGATCTGGTCGCTCGAGAGCGCTTCGGATCTGGAGGCGCGGTCGTCCAGAGCTCCGCAATCTATAGACACACAACGAGCGGATGTGAGGATAGAGCACAAACTGGCGGATGCTTGGGAGAAGACGTGGAGGAGACCTTGGCGTCGCTGTACTCGATCCGCACCGCGCGAAAAGACCTCGGAATTCGTGCTCCGGATCGCTGGTGATCCCGTGTGTTCCGCTCGAGCTCGTCTAGAACCTCACATGGAGCGCAGTGGCTCCCTGGCACCAAAACCAGCAGCTGCAGCAGTCACAAGAGCGCCATCGTGATACAAAAGACGTCAACAGCCATGAGTTGCGGTAGCGGCAGTCATGCGCGAGCAGGTAGCCTTCGAGCTGGAGCACAGGCACGTTTTGTGCCGACTCGACCCGGTCGACGACAAGATTACACTGGTGGATCGGAACGCCAAGGCGTGGCTGCAGATCAACCAAATGCAGCACTCAATGTCTCGTGTTGGTGTCGAGTTCCCTTGTCCTCGAGAACTCGCGGAGACATCAAGGTCGCTTCAGCTGAGCCTCTCGGAAACGCCTCACACTATCACGCTAGGGTCGTTCTTCACCGCCGTGAGCAGGTCCGCCACCGAGCGGAAGCGGACGTTCGCAAAGTGCGTCTCGTGGTCGCGCCGCATCTTCTCCTGGTCGAACTGGATCGAGCCTGCGAGCGCGTTCAGCTTGAAATCCGCCAGCTCCGCTGCGAACGCGTCCTCCCCCTGCTCGCTGACGCGGCGCAGCTCCTCTGTAGACTCGAACGCGACCTTGAGGCCCTGCACGCCGCTCGCAGTCTTCACGACTTCGACCATCTCCAGCCACGTCGTCTCCTCGCCTCGCATGTACGTGAAAGGGGTCCACTTGTTGGGACTGCGGAGCAGCTCAGCGACCGCCTTGGCCGCGTCGCGCGCGCTGGTGGTGACGAACGGCTCGTTGCCGGTCCCAGGGATCGTGAGCGTCTTGGTGTTCCAGTCGAGCGGGAAGAGCCCCGCGACGTCTGTGTGGTAGCGGTTCGCGCCGGGCACAAAGTAGTCCATGAGCCAGCCGACCAGAACCGCAGTCCACTCGACCTCGCTCTGCGCCGCGAGCGCGCGCCTGACCGCGCGGTTGCTCTCGAAGAGCGCGCCGGGGAGGTCCGGGAAGGCGTCCGAGTTGAAGCCGAACTCAGACGGGATGAAGCGCTTGCACTTGGGTGTCAGCTTGCATGCCTCGATGAGCGCGAGCTGGGTGTCCGCGAACGCCGGCGACGAGTCGTAGATCGTGCTGACGAGGGCGTCGCAGTCTCGGAGCTGCTCCGCGAG
>JAASGM010000122.1:0-36032 GCA_023334215.1 Globisporangium cystogenes | reverse complement strand
GATGTAGAAGAACCCCCAGTCCACAGCGGCCGAGCGCAGCGCCGCGATGGTCTCACGGAACGGCCCGTCGGGATCTTGGAGCGTGGCTTCGATGTCAGCGTCGGTCTTGCTGGCCATGAGCGCGCCGATGTCGACGACCGGAACGCCCAGCAGTGCCTCATGGGCGGCGGCGGCACCAGTGACGCTCATCAGTGCAGATCAGAGACTGATCATCGCTGACGCGCATCGATCCAAATCACCTCGTTTTCATCACTATCATGTTTGCACAAACACCTCACGATCTTATCTTAGTCGCTGGTGACAGCGCAGTAGGCGCAGAGCTCGTTCGCATTGCGCTTCACGCAGCTCGTTCTCGCGCTCGACTCGCTCTCACACGGCGTTGCCGATCCGGTAGTGGCTGATGTGCGCGTCCTCGACGCCGAGGTCGGCGAAGTTGCCCGCGACCTTCTCGAAGATGTAGCGCTTCCAGTTGAGCTCCTTGTACGCGGGCTTCTCGTCCGCGTCCACGAGCACCGGCCGGATGACCGCGGAGAACGACGGGTTGTGGAAGAACGGCGCCGAATACCGCTCCTTCGAGCCGTTCGCCAGCACGCGGTGCAGCGGCGCCGCGTACTTGTCGTTCGACCACACTTGGATCATGTCGCCGATGTTGATCACGAACGTGTCCTTGATCGGCGGCACGAAGACCCACTGCTGTGAACCGCGATGGAACACTTGCAGCGACGCGACGTCGTCGTCCTGCAGCAGCACCGTGAGCGCGCCGGGATCCGTGTGGTGGTGCACGCCCATGGTCGCCTCCGGATCCGGCGCCACCGGGTAGTAGTTGAGCCGCATGGAGCTGGTGTTCTTGTCGCGCCAGCTCGCGCCGGCGTCGACGTAGAAGAACTGGTCGAAGAAGTCGCTCTGCTCGCCGAGCGTCACGGCGATGAGCATCATGAGTCGGTGCGCGATGCGCTCAACGCTGTAGTAGTACTCTGTGTACGTGCGCCGGAAGCCCGGCAGCAGCGCCTCGTCCGGCCAGTTGTTGTGCACGCCGGCGGCGCAGTTGTTGCCAGACGTCTCGCCCGCTGCGACGAGTGCCTGGTCGTAGCGCGGCGAGCAGTCAAACACCTCCTTCCAGTCTTTCTTGTTCTTCGTGTACTCGTTGTCGTAGTACCCGAACGGGTTGCCGGCGTCGCGCTGCATCGCGAGCTTCGCGGCCCGCGGCAGCGCGAAGAAGGCCGTCATCTCGCGCCAGAAGCGCTGTAGGAGCTCGGGCGCGAGCCCGTGGTGCGAGATGTAGAAGAAGCCCCAGTCTGTGAGCGCCGAGCGCAGCGCGTCGAGGGTCACGCCGAGCGCGTCGCCGTCGCGTAGAGCGGCCACGACCTGCGCGTCGTCCTTGCACGTCATGAGCGCGCCGACGTCCACGACGGGCACCGTGCGCACCGAGGAGGAGGACGAAGGGGCGGCAGCCATCGCGTCGCTCGCTCGGAAGATCGGGGACGGGGTGGAGAATCAAGAAGTGAGACCGATCTTTCGAAACACTCTGGAGTCACTCGCAGAAAGATCGACAAGGCGTGTGTGAGGAAGAGAGAGATGAAGCACTGCGTGCCTGCCTTCCTGTACTTGTCTCGAGAAAGTTGTAGCACTGCTTGGACATGACTGCCTACTTGTCACCGTCGGGGATCCGGAACCGCGCGATCTGGATCTCCTCGCCGAGGTCCGCGTAGTTGCCTGCTGCGCGCTCATAGCGGTAGTGCCGCCAGAGGATCGGGCGGTACTTGGGCTTCTCGTTCGCGTCCGACATGATCACCGGCTCGATCGTGGCTTCGTACGACGGGTTGTAGAAGAACGGCGCCGAGTACCGAGCCTTCGAGCCGTTCGCCAGCACGCGGTGCAGCGGTGCCACGAACTTGTCGTTCGACCACACTTGGGTCATGTCGCCGATGTTGATCACGAACGTGTCCTTGACGGGCGGCACGAAGACCCACTGCTGTGAACCGCGATGGAACACTTGCAGCGACGCGACGTCGTCGTCTTGGAGCAACACAGTCAGCCCTCCCGTGTCCGTGTGGTGGTACACGCCCATGGTCTCCTCCGGGTTCGGTGCGACTGGGTAGTAGTTGAGTCGCATCAGCGCCGAGTTGTTCGGCACCAGCACTTTGCTTCCGGCATCGCCGTCCTCACGAACAACCGAGCCGCGGTAGAACTGGTCGAAGAAGTCGTACTTCTCGCCGAGCGCAACTGCGAAGAGCATGAGCAGTCGCCGCGCGATGTGCTCCATGTGCTCATAGTAGCTCGTCATGGTTGTCCGGAAGCCCGGCAGCACGTCGTCGCCAAGCCACTGGTTCTGGTCGCGGCCCATGCGCAGGTACACCTTGTCGTCCGGCGGTCCGTCCTCGTGGCGGCCGGCGAAGTCGAACACCTCCTTCCAGTCGAGCTTGTTCTTCGTGAGCTCGCCGTCAAAGTACCCGCGCGAGTTGTTCTCAGAGCGACGGATCGTGTTCTTGATGTCCTTCGAGAGCGCGAAGAACGCGCGCATGGCGCGCTGGAACTCGGCGAACCGCTCGGGACTCACGCCATGGTTCGTGATGTAGAAGAACCCCCAGTCCACAGCGGCCGAGCGCAGCGCCGCGATGGTCTCACGGAACGGCCCGTCGGGATCTTGGAGCGTGGCTTCGATGTCAGCGTCGGTCTTGCTGGCCATGAGCGCGCCGATGTCGACGACTGGGACGCGCAGGATCTCGTCTTGCGGAGCGAGCGGCGCCATGGGTGCTAGTTAGGAGGAGACGAAGGAGCTCGGAGTGAAAGGGCGATCAGAGTATCAGCCGCTGCGGTCGCTTTGCGCGTCACGAGGCGAAAGGCGGAATGAGTCGTCGTCAGCGAGGCACGAATTAGGAGAAGAAGAAGAAGGAGAAGAAGGAGGAGACGGCGTCAAGGGTTCTCTCTCTGAGATGCGCTTGCATGGCTTGCATGCTTCTCGACGCCGGGTCGACGCGGCTCGCGTCAACCGAACCACGCTCGATTAGATGCGCACTTGATTGGAGTCGCTCGTTGAAGTTGCGGGTGACGATCTCGCGCGCGGCGAGAGGATTGGCTCGAGCGCTCTCCGCGTCACAGCGCGCCACATGTAAACGAACGGAGCTGCCTCGTCACAACGTTAATCTCGTTGAGCTCCAACCAGCCATTCCGACTTGAGGCGAGCGAGCGCGCGTGCCAAGGAGCACCGAGCATCGAGCATCCAGTGCCATGAAGTGCATGTTCACTTCGTGAACAACCCTGTCACTCAATTCATTAGTACGGAATTCTCCCGATTAGGTACGAAGCGAAGAGACGTGGACCAATTGCTGAGAATGAAGCCGTTGGTATCAGATCTGAACAAGCGCATTGAAGTTGACTTCCGTCTCGCGTACGAATGTACTCTTACGCGAGCACTAAAACAGGTAACCCCATGCACCATCCGAGCCATCTGACTGCTAAACCAGGGAATCCCAGGTATCCATGACTTCCTTGACACTGGCAAGACGTAAGACTCTCTCGATCGCCCACACCCTTGCTGATTTGCTAGCTCTTCATACTTGCCGGCACTTGAGCGCTCATTTCGTCACCTTGGGTCGTGCGCGACCTCCGCCGCCGCGTGCAGCCGCCTTCTTTCGCGAGTGTTGCACGGTTGCGTGTGGCGCGACCGGCTCTGGGATCGGCGGCAGCTCCTTCTCGAGCTCTGACAACGCATATGCACACAGACCACAAGCTGTGAGCACACCATCCACTTCAACGAGACCCACGCCGAACGCACGCACGCTGGAGGTAGGCGACGAGACTCGGGAGCTTCGCGAGGTCGATCGCGCGCCGCTTCTTCCGGTTTCGCAAGTGGAAGAGCGCAGCGAGCGAGCCGCTTGAGCTCCCGTCACTCCCTGTCGGCGGTGATCCAGTAGCAGCCGACAGCAGACAGCGGACGACGCGCGGCCACCCGAGGCGGCACGCAACGTGCAGCGGCGAGTCCCCCGTCGCGTCCACCGCGTCCAAGCTCGCGCCGGCAGCGAGCAGCGCGCGCGCCACGTCTGCGTGGCCGCCTCGACTGGCTTCGTGCAGCGGGCGGCAGCAACTCACGCTGCTGTCCACAGCGTTGACGTCCACGGCGTCGAGCGCGAGCAGCTTCTCGACGACGTCGAGCCGGCCGCTCCAAGCCGCCGCGTGCAGGAGCGAGTCTCCGTTTGCATCCCGCACGGTGCGCAGCACGAACGCGTTCGTGTCGGCTGGACTTGCGCACAGCCTCGAGTGCTGCTGCTGCACGCGACACCAGTACGCCGAGGCGCTGCTCTCGCCGTCCTTGTTACCAGCTTCTTCGCTCGGGAACGCGTCGACCTGTGCCTGCCAGAACGCGCGCGAGCGCAGCAGCTGCGCCTGCGCGCGCCGCAGTTTGCTCGCGTACTTGGCTTGGAACGCCGTCTTCACCGCGCGCTGCTGCTGCTCGACGACGGAGAGATCGCTGTCGTCTCCCAGCAGCCACAGGTCGATCGCTTCCAGCTGCGCGTCCAGACGCTGGACATCGTCCTGCAGGCGACACACGCGCTGCTGGAGCTCAAGGAGGCGCTCGCGGCGCATCGCGTCCCCGAACCTCGCGGGGTCGAGCAGCTTCGCCAGCGCGTCGTCGAACTCGTTCGACCCGGCATCGAGCAGCGGACGCCACAGCGAGGACGGTCCGTGACTGGCGCAGTCGGCTTTCGCCTCTGCTACGACACTTGGAGAGGAGGCATCGGAGCTGCCACGCGTCGCTCTCCTGCGTTCCTGGCGGGCAGCTTGACGATCGCGCTCGAACTGCTCGGCGCTCTGGGTGTACATTTGGAGAACTCTGCGGAGCTCAAGCGCCTGCTGCTCGGCCACGTGCTCCTTCGCTGCTTGCGCAGCACGCACTTGTTCCTCTTTGCGCGCGCGACGCTTTACCTGCGGTGGTTCGCTCGATGCAGGAGAGGCGTCCGAGCTGATCGGAAGCACCACGCGCTTGCGCACGATGCCTGGCTGCGTGGAGACGCTCTTGCCTGGGGACTTGGCCGGCGCGCGAGTCTGGAAGTACTGACCGACGGCGAGCGACCTCGGAGCGACGGACGACTGGGGAGGCTGCGCCGGTGTCGATGGCGTTGATGGCGTCGACGGCGGCAGTGATGCTGCTGACGGAGTTGGCGATCGCGCTTTCGCTGCTTCCATCGACTCCGAGTCTGTCGATGCGCTCGGCTCTCTCGGAGATGCCGCAGGTGAACTCGCAGGACGAGGTTGAATGAGCTCCGCCCTCGGCTCTTGGGCTGCGACGGACTCTGGTTGGTGCAGCGCAGCAAAGTCGTCCGCTGCGTGTTGCTCTTCGTCTGCGGCTGGTTCACTGGCGTCTTGCAGTAGATCGCGTGAGTGAGTGGGGGATCGCGTCTCGCTGTCCAGACTCGCGCTGCTCTGCTCGACGGCACTTGCGTCTCCTCTCTCGTCGTCTGCAGACAGCACGTCCTGAGGCGCATCGCTGTCCTCTTTGCGAGGCGACACGTGAGGTTCCGATGACGATAGCTCCACCGCCAGTTCTTCTCCGCTTGCGATGTCTTCAAACGGCACACTCGCCAGCTCGAGTTCACTCGATGCGTCTCCTGCTTCAGTAGTGTCTTCAGCTGCTGCTGCGCCACCGAGCGATGCCGACACTGAGCAGCCTTCCGCGTCTGAAGCAGAGGACTCTCCGCTCTCGTCTGGTGCTGTCATCTGAGCCCCAGAGGAAGCATCCGCTTCGCTCGCATCGCCTTCTTCCCAGTGATCTGATGGATCTGGTAACGCCGATGCCGAGTCTTCGACAGCCACCGCCACCGTATCGACCAACACGTTTGCTTCACTGACGCAGTCAGTTCGAGGTGTGCTAGGCTCCTCTCCCACCTGCTGCTCCAGGAGGCGCTCGGCGGTCTCGACGCGCTTGCTCTCAACACGTCGTCGAGCAAGGAAGCAGCGCACGGCGCACTCGAGAACCAGCGCAGCTTCGTCGAACCGAAGCAGCTTCGTCATCGTCTGTAGCTTCGACGGCTCGGGGCTTTCACGGTGGCTGATGTCATCCGAGAAGCTCTCGCGAAGCTCAGGAACGTCGGCTGTCGTGACAGTGCTCCGGGGATCTGCCGCTGGCTCCTGTTCGCTGCTTGGGACTTCGCTCTGGAGATGCTGTTGCTGTTGCTGGCGGAGCCGAGCAACTTCGACGCGCTTCGTCTCAACCCGGCGCCGTGCGAGGAAGCAGCGCACCGAACACTCGAGGACGAGCGCAGCTTCGTCGAAGCGAAGCAGCTCCGCCATCGCTGCCACGTGCTCGGCCTCCACGTCGACGCGCGGATGTTCGTCGGGAGAATCGACAAGGCGAGCAGACAGCTCCGACTCAAGGCGTTCAGCAGCACATCGTTGTGACGAAGGCGAGTCCTCGGACCCGACGACTTGGACGAACGCCCCCGTGTCCGGGTCGTAGCTCTCCACGAGCGCAGCTGGCGCATCTGCGTCCTGCGAAGCCGCTGCCCCTTCAGGGATCGCATCTTGTGGTGTCCTCGGACGGCCGGAGAGGCTTCCGAGAGCAGACCCTGGCCGCGACGACTTCGGGCGTCCTGGAGTCGGGATCGGAGTCAGAACTGCTGCTGGTTCGTTCGCGCGACGGCCGCTCGACAGCGCACCCGTTCTCGCTGACGAAAGCGCCACTGCTTCTGGTGACGACGCCTGCTCGTCGCTCGGTGGGAACGCAGGCAACTTCTCCGACGGCGTCCGCACGAACAGCACGCGACTCGAGCCAACGGGTGTCTTGGACACCACTGCGATCGCGCGCCGCACCTTCTCCTCGAACTCAGGAGTGATCGCAGCGGCCTCGCGGAGCGCAGAAGCTCGACGAGCGCTCGCGGGCGTTGAACCGTCCGAGCCCGCGCTGCCTGGGGCTGCTGACCCTCGTGAGCTCACTCGTTCAACAGCTTCGACACCGTCGGTGGCTTGTTCGGACGGCGCTTCAGCTCGCTGCTGCTCGATGTCGTGATGGTGCGCAACGAACTCGGCAGGCGGCTCCCAGACGCACTCGCCCGTGAGGTGGTTGTAGTAGTAGGGGACCCCGTCGCTCTCGTTCAGGAACATCATCCACGGCATCGTCTGTGTATCGGACACCTCGGACGCCTGAGCTGCTGCTGGAGGCTGGTGGCGCTCTCCGGTGCTGTCAGATGCGGGCGACGCCCGATCCCCAGCGCTGCCGTCTGCTGCATCTGTGTCGCCACCTTCATGTTCGTCGTCGTCGTCGTCGTCTCCGCTGAGCAGCCGATTGAGCTTCTCCATCTGCTCCGCGGTCGACAGCCGCTCGCCCTCCTCGTTCTCCGCTGCGTCGCCGCTGCTCGCCTCGCGCTCCGCTGCCACGTCACCCGTAGGTGGCGGCGGGTCCCAGCGCGTCTCCATCGTGCGGAGATTCACGAAGTACGCGCGTCCGCTCTCGTCGAGCGCCTCGGTCCACGAATCCGCTCCGCTCTCCTCGCCATCGCTCGCCGACGCACTCGCTACCGGCGCCTCCCACGAGGCTTCGCCCGTTTTCACGTTGACGTAGTACGCGGCGCCGCTCGTGGCGTCCTGGCGCACCTCCCAGTCGCCTCCCATCGCCTCCGTCTCGTCACCTGCCGCCTGCGACCGTTCCGACGTGCGCGAACCAAGTTTATTACCTGCGCGTATGCCTCCTCGTCCTCCTCGTCCTCCTGCTGCTGCTACATGAGGAGCTAGCGCATCTCCACGGTGCACTACTTGGCCTCCAGCTCCGCGACGAGAGCCTCGTCCTTCTCCTGCTCGGGACGAAGTAAGCAACCAACCACCGCAGCGTCGTCGTCAGCTATCAGCCAGCACGAGAGATGGAGGCGCGCGGATAGTGAGACGAGTCAGACGCACCTTCCGGCGGCGGCGCACGTCGTGGTTGAAGATGCGCGCGATGTTCACCTCTGTCGTGATGATCGCGTCCCGCAGGAACGCCAGGTCGGCGTCGATCTGAGCCTGTTCCACCGCAAGCAAGCAGCGTGAGCCTCACTGGACGCTGGACACACCGAGGAGATGCGGGTGTCGCACGCACCAGACGATCGTTGGCCGCCGAGATGTTGCTCTGCAGCAGCTCGAGCGCTTCGTCGTACGAGTACTCGACCATCACGTTCGCCTAACGAACACGCACGTTCCCCTGTCAGCCTGCTCCCTCGCGCTCGCTTCCAGCGTCACAACCGCCACGCACCCCGAGCCAGATGCAGACTTTGCCGACCGAACAGTCCACCGTCGCCTTGGCGTACACGTTGTCGGCCAAGTTGAAGCGCGTGCTGATGCTCTCGCCGGCGTCCTGCTTCTCCATCAGGTGCTTGAGCGCCGCGAGATCCTTCTCGGTCTCCGGCACCTTGCGCTTAAACGACTCGCGGCTCTTCTGGAGGTTCGTCTCCATAAACTTATACTTGCTGCAGAGGATATCACCGAATGAGCGACCTGCTGAGGAGCAGCCAGAAGCCCCACACACGCTGGCGCACCTGTAGAGCTGCTGGAGCGCCCCCACGAGCGGCTCGATCGCGCGCAGGCCGGTAGACTCCATGAACGACTCGACGCTCTCCTGCACGCCATCCGATCCGAGCGTGAGTGGACGAGGGGGATCGGGTGGCTACGGAACGCGCGACGACATGAGAGAAAAACGCGAGCGCGCAACGCACCACGAAAACCGCGGCCGGGATGCCGCGCGGGTTGCGGTCGCCGATGATGCGCTCGCCCATGCGCGCGAGCGCCTCGGGGCTCTCCTGGACGGCGGGCGCGGCGGTACTTGCGGACGCCATCTTGGCTCGGGCTGCTCAAATTCTGCAGGTCACTTGACAAATGACAGGTCACTCATTCAGATGAGTGACATGCACCTAATAGTGGTCTCAACTGTGGGGAATTTGTCCGAGTGCTCAATATGCTCTGCACAAGTCGTTCGGTACGACTCTGGCACTTCCAGTTCTACTGCATTCGCGTGAACTCGTGGCAACTGCCGACGGCGCTTGAGTTCATCCACAGCACCAAGCTGATCTACACGGGCCGGAAACCGGAACACATCTTGCTCGTGTGTCGGGATGTTCCTTCGTCACAGAACCTCGATCGGCACTTGTACCACCGCACCAGCTTTCAAGATACGTGAGTGTCACGACACCGAGTCTCTCGTCGAAGTTCCAAGAGATCCAACCTGCATACGTGCACTGCCGATCGCGATCGGCGCAGCATCGCTACCTCCGCGTCGCAGCTCACTACACGCGCTCGAGCTGATTGACATCTTGAACATTCGCGTATAGGGAGGGAAGGTACTCGCTGGACATGACGGTGGACTCAGTGCTCGCACACTGGGCATTGCTTCGCGTACGGATGTCCGTCCGTCCGTCGTCGTGGCCATATCTCAGCTGGTCATTTGTTCGCGCCGATGTGCACCAGCGATCTCTTCGCCACTCCCGACCGATCGAACGTTCGCTTGTTCGGCCGCTCCGTGTGTGACTGGTCTAGCTTCTCCGTTCTGGCATCCTCGCAGGACCAAGCGAGTGAGCAAGGTGAACATTCTCCATTTACGAGAACACCTCCGACCAAGGGATCTATAACCAGGATGCTGCGCTTCAGCAGGCCCGCGGCGACGCTCGCCACCCTCGCACTCTGGCTGAACACCGGCACCGCGACTGCCGTGACCGTCGCGATCACCAACATGTGCTCGACGAGCATCTCACTCTTCGACAACAGCGCGGTGGCCGCACTCGCGGCCGGCGCGAGCACAACTCGCACGCTCGCATCGGGACACGTCGGCATGTTCCGCGACGGCGCCGGCGAGCAAGCCACCTGTACGCTAGGCAGATAGCTGGTCGTCATTGCGAGCTCCCCACTCTCCTTCAGCTTGCTGACGCTTCTTCTCTCGCATGTGAGCATGTGATCGCTCCTCTTGTAGTGGCCGAGTTCTCCGTGGACGCAGGCACCGGGCAACCTTGGTACGACATCAGCATCATCCCGCCCGGACCAGGCAACTGCGAGAGTCTCGCGGCGTGCAAGGCGGCGACGGGCAAGGTCGGCTTCAACACCGCCATGTCCATCACGCCGCTGAACAACGCGGGCGTCGACACGTGCAACTCGCTCGTGTGTCTCGCCGACGGTTGCGCCGACGCGTACTTGTATCCAGCGGACGACACGAAGACGCACACGTGTCCTGCCGGGACAAGCTTCGCGCTGACTTTCTGTCCTGGCGGCACGGGCGGCGCTACTCCCGCGTCGACTCCGTCCCCCACACCAGTTTCCACGACACAAGCACCAACGCCGACGCCGACGCCGAGTGTTTCACCGACGGCAGTGAAGACCTCAAGTGCGTCCCGCGACACACACGGTGGGCTCGTCAGTTCCGAGTTTGACACTGAGAGCACGAGCTTCTCGCTCGCGAGCTCGGGCAGCTCTGTGCACGACAAGAGCGCCGACTCGGACGCGACTTCCACTGTCGAGCCTTCTGCAGGCGCCTCGACCAGAAGCAGCAACAGCAGCTCTGCCACCACAGCGACCGACAGCTCGACTCCAGTCACGTCAACGACAGCGACCGGTTCTTTGAACGGCAGCAGCGATGTCGTGGGAGTGTCGACTCAGTCGTCCGCGTCGAGCGGCTCGATGGTCGGGATCTTGCTAGCGATGGTGGTCGTGGTCGTCGCTGTTGTCGCGGGCGGCGTCATCTACACTGTGCGCAAGAAGAAGCAGCGTCTGGACATGGAGGCGAAGAGCCCGTTGCCCACCACGACTCGCACGTCGCGGGAGCTCGCGATCTTCATGGCCACGCCGTAGTGTTGAGAGAAACGACGCTTCGTGACTCGACACCTTCGGTCTCTCCATCACTTGCTCGCTGACGAGGTTGAGATGGCGACAGGCAGCGCTCGCGACGAGGGCGAACTCGTGCCGCTGACGCGAGCGCTCGTGGAGCCGCACCTCGGCGTGCTGGGACGGAACCCGTTCACGCAAGCGCACATCTTCACGACGGCGTCGCTCTCGAGTCTGCGCCTCGCGAACCTCGACGCGCTCAGCGAGTTCGTGCACCTTCAGGTCTGGCGGAGCGAAGTCGTGACGAGCACGTGAGAGCAAAGCTGTCTGACCTCACTGTTCCCGCACGTCTTCAACAGCATGTTCACTGCGGCGATAACGCGATCGAGAGCCTCGCACCGCTGCGCCACCTACCGCTGCTGCTCTCTATCGATGCGTCAAGCAACCAGCTGACCGAAGCTCTCGGTACGAGCGATCTCTTCCCCGCTAGACTCGATGTGGTTGCTCGGGTGTCCGTGCACTCATACGACGCTGGGTGTCGACGACAGACTTCGACACTCCCAAGTGTACTCCGTCGCACGCGTGGGTGGATGGCGGGAAGTGGATCGGGTCGCTGCTGCGGCGCGCTGAGCTCAGTCGCAACCGCATCGCGCGCATGCGGGACCTCTCGAGCTCTCACCAGTTCTTGCAAGAGCTGCATCTGGCGCACAACCAGATCACGGCGATCGAAGGCGTCTCGCGCCTGCGGTTCCTGCGCGTGCTGGATCTGTCATACAACAAACTCACTTCCATGCGCGGACTCGTGGATGCCGAGTACATGGCGCCGCCCGACCCAACGCAGCCGCACCAGCACAACGACGACAGCAGCAGAGGCGTGCCGTGCAAGACGCTTGAGGCGCTGGAGAAGCTGGTGCTGAACCACAATCGCATCGAGGCGGTGGACGAGGTGGCGTTCCTGCCACGCCTGGAGACGCTCGATCTCGCGCACAACAGCATGAAGCAGCTGCAGAGTATCGGAGTGCGTGACGAGCTCCTTCGCCGGTGCGCGACTAGCGATCCATGAGTGATCCACCGCTGACGCTGTGCGCTCGCAGGGCTGCCAGCGCCTGCAACACCTCGACCTCTCGCACAACGACATCGAGGACGTGAACGAGCTCAACCACTTGATTCAGCTGCGCTACCTGCAGCGACTCGCGTTGGCGGGAGGACCGCTTGTCGAGCGCGAGGGCTCGTTCTACCGTGCGCGCGTGCTCCGTCGACTGCAACAGATCGAAATGCTCGACGAGGACACCGCAAGTGCGCGCGAGAAGGTCAAGGCGCTCGTGATGCACGGGAGCGACGTCGATGCGCGGCAGCGCGTGTTCGCCAAGCACCTGCCGGGTCAGCAGTTCACCAACTTCCTGTACGTAGCGTCGTGTGTGTTGCTTGCACTGCACGTCGTTCTCCTCCACGTTTTGTTCCGTGTTCGTCACCACTCACAGGCACACCTCTGCTTGACTTGCTGCAGTCCACCGCTCGAGTTCGAGGACGACGTGGAGCTCGAGAGGTTCCTCAGCGCCGCGTCGGGCTTTGAGGAGCAGACGCCAGACGACCGCGAGCGCGAGGAAGCATGAACTCACAGGACGTGACAGCGGCATGAGGCGGGGACCCACTCACACGCAACAAGGTGTTTCCACGTCGTGTGTAGCCATTCGCATGTTGAAGCTGCACGACGCTCGGTTGACACTCACGCACGCAGGGGAGGACATCCGGATCACCACGGCCGCACGAAGCAAGTCGCGCTCAGCAAAGCGTCGCGCACGATCTGCGACTTGCGAGCTCCCTTACCACCGCCGCCGAGTCGCGTTGACAGGCGGCTAATCGATCTCGAGGTCGCGCGGTCAGTCGCTCGATCGAGTGAACGCGTCGCTACCCAAATACAATAGTGATGGCTGCTGCTGCTGCTCCAGTAGCAGTAACTGGGTGGCTGGTCGTCACCACCATGGCTGCTGCATCTGCTCTGCTGTTGTTGCTGCGACTGCTGCAGCGAGGGTGTTCGCCAAGCCTTCGGCGCTTTCCGTGTCATCGATCCGTGTCAACAAGCAGATCCGAGGGCAGGTCCTCGCATTATGTGTGACACGTGCCCTTTCATTTTAACTTCACATTTATAAGCAGGTCATTTGACCTCCAACAAAAACAACTTATTCAATATAAAGAGAGTGTCTCTTCGCGCAGAACCGACTTTATCCAAAGTTCAGACCGGTCGAGATACTTTGGAGCGCACGCCAGCGACGCCAACAGCTACAAGGTGGCGCTCTGTCCGTCCACTCGTCTGGACGAGACGCATGCGCGCTCTCTCCTCGCTTCGTGATCGCGGTCTCGGATCGTATCTCTCGCTCTCGCGCTCTCGATCACTCGTTCTTGTTCGCTCGCCCGCCCGCTCGCCCGCTTGCTCGTTCGCTCGATCGCTCGGTCCCCCCTCCCTCCCGCCTTCCTCCTGCTCTCTCGACGCGCTAGACGCCGCCACTCTCGAACAAGCGTCGCCGGAGCGAAGCAATGCTGCGCACCAAGTCCATCGGACTGCTCGTCGCCGCCGCCGTCGCGGTGGCAGTGGACGCCACGACCGTCACGGTCACGAACCAGTGCGGCGAGAAGATCAACTTCTACGACAACGCCGCCGTGGTGCCCATGAGCCCCGGCGAGTCGCTCACGCGCTACCTCTCGCCGGGCTTCCACGGCATGTTCCGCAACGGCGTCAACCCGCAAGCCACTCGTACGTCTCGCGTTGCTGCCTCGGGTGCCCACAGAGTGACACAGGAGGTTGCTTGAAGGGCGAAGTGGGACGCGCCATCTGACATGCCTGGCGCTCTCGTCGTTGCTCACAGTGGCCGAGTTCACCCTCGAAGGCGGCAAGCTCTGGTACGACATCAGCATCATCCCGACTGGCCCGAAGAGCGGTCCGGACTACTGCCCGAACCTGCAGGCGTGCAAGGACTACACGGGCGGCGTGGGCTACAACACGCCGATGCAGATCGTCGTGGCCGGATGCAAGACGCGCACGTGCCTCTACGACGGCTGCGACGACGCGTACCAGTACCCGAAGGACGACACCAAGACGACCGCGTGTGACAACCAGAACAGCCCCGTGGAGCTGATCTTCTGTCCGGGCGGACCGGGCGGACAGAGCGCGCCGACGCCGCCACCGCAAACCCAGGCGCCGACGCCTCCGCCGACTACGCAGGCGCCAACACCGCCGCCGACGACGCAAGCGCCAACACCGCCGCCGACGACGCAGGCGCCGACGCCAGAGCCGACCACGCAGGCGCCGACGCCAGAGCCGACGACTCAGGCTCCGACTCCAGAGCCAACGACCCAGGCTCCGACTCCGGAGCCGACGTCGGAGGTTCCAGCTCTGCTTCGCAGCGCCGCCGATGGAAGCGCCGCCGGCAGCACGAGCGGCTCGCTCGCGGACACTGTCGGCTCGAGCTTGACCGACATGGACACTGTCGGTGCGGGGAGTTCGGAGACCTCGGGATCTGTACACGTGGACGCGGACAGCGACCTCGAGGCGGGCGACCTGACCGTGGCGCCGTCAACGGAGATCATTGGAACGACGATCATCCTGAACCCCGTGCGCTCTGGCGCGACGTCGAACGACGACGGCACGGTCGCTGGTGAGAGCTCGAAGGACGCGTCGACGCAGAGTGCGACCGAGTCCTCGGGAGGCTTCAGCTCGACGCTGCTCATTGTGCTTGGCGTGGTCGGTGCTGTGGCCGGTACCGCCGTGTTCGTCGCTGCCAAGAAGCGGAGTCAGATGGAGGAGAGCGAGACGAAGAACTCGCTCGACTCAGCCGTGTTCTGCGAGGAGGGGGCCGCTGCAGGCAACGGCGTGCTCACGCCCATCGACAACATCCAGTGCATCTAGACACCTCTTGCGAGCGAGCGTCTTGTCCTTCGTCCACCAGCGCGAGCATGCGCGAACCGACGCACCCAGCCGTAAGTTTTGGAAACCAGTACACTATTCGTATGAGCGAAGTCATTGGCTTCGATCTCTCACTTCGACACAGCGTGTTCCTTGCTCGACGAGTTCTGCCTTGCATACGCGAGTACGCCAGGTTCTCGCAGGTCTGACTGCGTGTATCGAAGTGCTGAGCGAGGGTGTGCAAGTGGATCGGATTGGTTTGTGGACTGCGTGGTTGAAGGGACTTCTCGACGAGCTTCCTCCCCAAGATCCGAGATCGGCGAGGTCACCAAGGCCAACTTCATCGCCACTTTCAAATGTGCGTATCAAAGGGTACGCGCGACACAGAGGTCGTGAACTCGCTCGGACGTGGTGCGCAACCACCTTGGTCGTTGGCCTCAAGTGGAAGTCTTCGTCAGATGTGCCAATCAACAGCAGCATCTCAGGAAACGAGCTGTTTGTAGTTTTTGCCTATTGTTGTGAATACATTCTACTGCTTAGATATATTTCGAATTATTATGACTTGAAGATCTGACGGCGCCTTTTGGGTCTAAAATCCGACGTTCCACTTTCTTTACCTACAATTTTCAAGTTCGATTCTAGCATTAGTCGCTGCAACATTCCAAAACCCGACGTCGACAAATCAATTATTTGCAAGATAAAGCTTTTCAAAAGTAAAATATTCAATAATTGGCCCCATGATGGACGACGCGAGTAACAACGAACGACACAGCACCGAATGCGAGTGCCGCGCGCGAGGCGAGGCGAGGCAGGTAGGTCGCTCGTCGTCGGTCTCTCTCCCGGCCTTGTCCTCCAGTTCGTCGTCTCCTCATTCCGCAACGAGACCAGGAGGGGTTGGTCCGTGAAAGGCGGTGGACTTCTCTCGGGAAAATGGCGCGGCGACTGCGGGTTCCGGTGCGGCAGCCAAAGCTGCTGCTGCTGCGGTTGACGATGGTAGTGGCGGCGGCTGTCGGGCTCGCAGCGCACGCGGCCGACGCGGTGCACGTCGAGATCATCAACCACTGCGAGGGGCTCATGAAGCTCTACGACGGCGCCAACGTCACGCGCCTCAAGCAGAACGCCAGCGAAGCCTTCGACCTGCCGCCCACGAGCATCCGCGCCTACCGCTACGACACGATCACGCAGGCCACGCGTACGCGCCTGCCGCCGAGCCCAGTTCACTGCTTGTAGTCACTGGGAGGAGACTGACATCGCCATCGTGGCCGCCTTGGCTCGGGTGTCGCCGTCGCTGCCACAGTGGCCGAGTTCTCGATCGACGTCGACAACAAGACGTGGTACGACATCAGCATCATCCCGACGGGGCCGCTCGGCGGAGTACGTCCGTTGTAGGACTCTGTATTGCTTCCGAGCTGAGCGTTCGCTGACGGACTGGCGCACCTGCCTGTCGGAATCCGCTTGTATGCGTACAGCCTGAGCTGTGCGCGAGCCTCGAAGCGTGCAAGGCGCACACGGGCGGCGTCGGGTTCAACAAGCCCATGCTGATCAACCCGCGCGTGAACTACCCGGACGAGAACTGCCGCAAGCTCGTGTGCCTCGAGGACGGCTGCGACGACGCGTACCAGTTCCCGCAGCAGGACGAGAAGACGCACTGCTGTCCCGCGGGTGTGGACTTCCAGGTCATCTTCTGCCCGAGTCCGCAAGGTGCGTGGTGCAGCCTCTCTCCGTGCTGCTCGTCGCGCGGTGCTCACCTACCCTCTCGCTCGGTACGTTGGGTCTCGTAGACGTGGAGCTTGACTGGTTCGACGTGAACAGCGCGCTCGAGAGCGGAGTCGTGGTCGGCGACACGGTCGCGCCGGCCACGCAGGCGCCGACACCTCCTCCCGACGAAGAGGTGATGACGCGCTCGGTCTCGGAGAACAGCTCGTCGGCAGCAGCGTACGTCGCGTCGGCGCTCGGCGGCACCGTGGTGCTCATCGTGATCGTCGGGTCGATCGTGCGCTACCGGCGGCGCGTCGTCGCGGACGTGCAGTACCACTGGCCGGACCGGAAGAGCTCGGACGCCATCTCGTTCGTGTCGGCGCGGGACGTGATCTGAGGGCGGCACCGCCATCAGCTTATTTATGCGAGGGCCGGTCGGCGGTGACTGCAGGAGCGACGAGCGTCGCGGGTGGAGATCGGAGGGTGAGAGATCAAGACACGCAGCCGTTCAATAGAGTGTCGAGTACAAAGTTCGACATTGTCGGGTACGAAGTTCGACATTGTCGAGTACGAAGTTCGACATTGTCCACAACACAGTTGTATTCCGAGAGGTGGCGACTCGCGAGCGCAGGTTCACACTCGCCACACGAGCAGAAGCCACAGGAGGGGGGAAAGCGACCGCGATCCGCTCACCGGAGACAGCGATGGGCAACGCGCAGTCGCAGCAGTCAGCAGCGTTCTCCGGCGTGCTCCCGGGATCCGATGGCAGAAGCGTCCCGACCATGAGTGCTTCTTCGACCAAGTCCGGCGTTCCGAGCAGTGCCACAGCGCCGCATCCTCTCGCGGATGACACGCTGCGGTCGCCTGTATCAGTCGCATCCTCTGCTTCTTCTCCAAGCACCAATGATACGCTGCAGATCCAGACACCTGCGCACGCGCTGACGTTGGCCGGCGCAGTGCCAGTAGCAGCGAGGCGCGCAGGCGACGACATGCTGACGTCTCGGGAAGGTGCTGGCGTTCGGGACTCGGAGTTCGCGATCCCCGAGAGCGTGCGCAAAGCCAGGATCCTCGACGAGTTTGCGGGCGTGTGCTCTGAGATCCTGCCGCAGTTTCTCTATGTGAGCAGCTTGGAGGTCGCGAGGGACCGGAGCAAGCTGCGAGCGCTCGGGATCACGCACATCGTCAACTGCTGCAAGGAGCTCTGCGCTTCCACGCCGCCGTCATCTCAGTCAGCGTTCGACACGCAGATGCAATCGCTGGAGCTCGCGCTGCGCGACGACGTCCACGAGGACCTCTCGTGGTTCTTCCACCCGGTGATCGCGTTCATCCAGAGCGCGCTCGATTCTCCGCCTTCGAGAGTCTTGGTGCACTGCCACCAAGGCGTCTCTCGCTCCTGTGCGTTCGCGATCGCGTTCGTCATGCGCCAGCAGCAGCAGCAGCAGCCTGTCAGCTTCCGAGACGCGATGGCGTTTGTCAAGAGCAGGCGGCCGATCGCGAGTCCCAATACCGCGTTCCTGTGCCAGCTCATCGAGTGGGAACGCGAGCTGAGCACGTCCGAGGCGTCTCTGGCGTCGCGCGTCTTGCCGGAGAACACGCTGTATCGACTTGCGCCGCACGCAGCGCACGACCCAACGACGCTGGTGCTTAAGAGCTGCTTCAGACCGGAGGCAACCGCGCACCGGCAGAAGGTGATCGTTCCTCTCGACGAGAGCGGCTCCGACGGCGCTCCCCGGCACTGGCTGTTCGCCCGAGGCATCTTCGTGTTCCTGCGTCGCGCTTTGCATGGCGCGTGCAAGGTGGTGATCTGGCGCGGCTCCGCGTGCGACCTCCCGAGCGGCGTCGCACGCGCACGGGAGCTCGTGGGGCAGATGGTGCGGGTGCGTTTGGCGTCTCCAGCGCACGTGGACGTCGAGATCGTGGACGAGGACCCGGCAGGAGCTGCTTTGATCGACCACTTCGGATACGCGACGGAGTTGGACTGGGTCACGCGCAAGGACGCGGCTCGGACGGCCTCGAGCTCTTCGGTCGGTGCCAGCGTCTGGAGCACCGACGCAGTTCCGAGCCATAACTCTCGAGAGCTTAGTGAGAGCATCGACGCTCTCAAGCTCGACCGCCTCGGCGACAGCGACACGAGCACGCAGAAGCCGCTGCTGTTGTTGCTCGAAGCCATCGGCGACGACGCGGACAGCGGCGGGTCATGGGACCACCTGAAGGTCTACGACTCGGAGGACCTGACGCCGAGCGACGCGTTCCTGCTCGTTCTGCCGCCGCTCAGCTCGCACCACTTCGTTTGGGTCGGTGACGCCTGCTCCTTCGAGACGGCAGCTGTCGTGCGGTGCGCTGAGCGTCATGTGTTCACGCGTGTGGGAGCCGAAGCGAGCAGAGCGAGCGAGATCAGGGTCGAGCAGGGCGGAGCCGAGAGCGACGCGTTCTGGGCCGCGTTCGAGCGAGGGTACTGAGCCGAGCAGTCTCGCCGATGACCACTAAGCTCGTCTGACAGAGTTCGCTTCCACCCTCGCGCCGCGTTGAGTCTGTTCGTCGGTTCTCCTGCGTGAGTGGACTCAGCGTCTGGTCTTCGGACGCGGTGCTTGCTCACCTCTCGTCACCGTTGCTCTTGCTGCTGGTGCTGCTGACGCGCTCGGCGTCAGAGCCTGCTGGTCGATCACCACCGGCTTGCCCGGCGACGGCTTCTTGCTCCGGATGTCGTGCATGAGGCAGCTGACAGCGTCCGAGAACGTCACGACGTCGTGCTGGAACGGGTCGAGCGCCTCCAGGAGCGTGTCGATCGCCGCGTCGCTCTGCCACAGCAGCGGCCAGCGTCAGTGACTCGCACCCGCGACCACACGAGCGCGTCCGCGCCACCGCACCTTCTTCGGAGCTATTCGGCGCACGATGCTTGCGAACGCCTCCTGCGATCAAGACACCCGACCACCGCGTCAGAGCGCGTGCTCTCGCGGCACCAGCGACACCACACGAAGACGTACGTGGCTGACGACTCCGACTCGCTCCGTGTCGAAGCTCTCGAAGACGCCGCGGAAGTCCTCGAGCAGCTTGATGCGGCCCTGGAGCTGGTAGTCGAAGAGCACCTGCTCGAAGACCGCGTACGGCAGCGACAGAGGCACCGACGCCGCTGGGGCTCGGCTGCGACTGTTGCGCGTCCCGAGCTGTCCGCTGCCAGCTCGGAGCTTCTCCTCCGCCTTGTGCTTGACGAGCCGCAGCAGCGTGGCGCTCTGCTCGCACGAGTGAGTCATCAGGCACGACCACCTCCGGCGACCACGCAGACACAGCCGACAGACAGACAGGCAGCACGTACGTCCTGCGCGTCGTAGAGGTACGTGAGCAGCTCACGCCACTCGTCCTCGAAGATCTGGTGCTGCAGGCGGTTCTGCACGAGCGTCGCGATCGCGATCTCCTGCTTGAGCGGGTGCTTCGCCTGGAAGAACGCGCGCAGCAGGTCGACGAGCGCCTGCTTGAGCTTCCGCTTGACGGCGAGGAAGCCCTCGTCGAGCTGGTTGCGCAGCAGCGCGAGGAACACCGCGGCGTCGTTCTCCTGCCGGGCGAACGCCTCGCAGCCCTTCCACACGGCGCTCGCGTAGTCCACGATGAGCACGTGGAGCCCGAAGCGCTGGTTCAGGTACGCATACATGTGCTGCTCCATCGTCTCTCGCGGCGCGCCGGCGCCCGCGACCTCGAGTGCGCGCGTGTCGGAGCGCAGCTTGGACGCCGTGATACAGTGGACGAGGTCCACGAGCTGCTTCAGCGTGAGGTTGCGGATGCGCGCTGCTGCTCCTGCTGCCTGGCGAGGCGCAGGTGCGTCTGGCGACGCTCTGGACGCTGGCGGCGCCGCTCCGACGCCTTCGGAGCTCTTGGGCGGGGCGTCCGCGCGTCTTCGTATCCGCTGGCGAGGCGCCTCGCCTCCTCCTCCTCGTGCGGCCGCAGCGGCGATGCCGGCGGCCGCCGGTGTCGTTGCTGTCGCTGCGGAGCTACCGGCGACAGCGTTCGTGGCAGACGGAGACTTGCGCTTGAACGCGTCGTTCTCGCGCTTGAGCGACCAGTTCTCCTGCTCGAGCAGCTCGCGCTGCGCCTTCTCCTGCTGCAGACGCGTCTGCGCGGCTTCGAGGTCGCCCTCGAGGCTCTCGGCGACCTCGAGCAGCACCTTCATCTGCTGCTCGTGCTGCTGCTGCTGGGGACGCGGCGGCGACCGCCCGAACTGCTGCGCCTTCGCCGCTATCGCCGCTTGCTGGCGCTGCAGCGCCGTGAGCACTTGCTTCTGCATCCGGAGCAGCCTCTCGAACGCGCCGCCGAGCCCTCCGTCCACGCCGCTCGCTCGCTCCACGCCGTACATGCCGCAGACCTCGAGCAGGTTCCAGCGCGTCTGCAGCACCGCGATGCTGCTCTTCATGCGCGCGACCTCGTTCGCGGTGCCAGCGGCGCCTCCGCCGGGCTGCAGCGCCTCGCTCTCCTGTCGACTCAGCTGCGCGGCGAGCAGGTCCACGTGCCGGTCGAGCTGCTCGTAGACCATGAGCTGTTGTTCACGGGCGTCGCTGATCGCGTGCTTGGACGCCTTCGCGTCACACTGGTGGAACGCCTTCACGACCGTCTTGAGCTCCGTGAGGAACGACTCGGTGGTCGGAGCCTCGCCTCCGTCGCCGTCCGGGAGCGCGCTGCTGCTCGCAGACTCGCGGAGGCGGCGACCACTAGCCTGGGACTTGAGCAGCTTGCACCAGTCCGTGTTGTCATCCGAGATGCTCGCTGGCGTCTCGGTCGGTCGCACGCTGCTCGACTTCGTCCTCTTCGGAGCTCCACCTCTCGTGCCGGATCCAGCCGACGCGGAGCGGCGCTGCTTCTGCTCGAGCGCGAGAGCGGCCGCGGCGCCTGTGCCTTCGCGCTGCCGCTCGTGCTCTGCGGCTTGGCGCTCGATCTTGAGGTTCGCGAACTGGAGGCGGAGCGTCCGCTTGTCCTGCGGCGACGCAATCCTCCCAGGCGATGTAGACACCATGACAGGCGCTCGCGACGGTGGCGGTGGAGGAGACTGCGGGCTGCTGGCGTCCGGATGGGAGACCATGAAGTCGCCGGTGGACGAGTTGGACGCAGTCGACGGCGAGAGCAGCGCCATCGCGAGCGCTTGCACGGGCTTCACCGGGGACTCGGGAGCCAGCGGCGTCGACGCTGCTGGCGACGGCGACACTGGACGGGACAGCGGCGTGCCGTTGAGGATCCGGAGCTTGGGCAGCATCACGAGCAGCAGCTTCTCCTCGGTCGCGCTCTTGAGCGAGATGCTGAGCGACTTGAGCGACGCGCACTGCTGCAGCACCTCACCGAGGTCGGCGACCGAGCGCAGGCGGTTCTTGGTCAGGTCGAGTGCCACGAGCTTGGGGAGCAGCTGGCCGAAGTCCGCCGGCAGCGCCTCCAGCTCGTTCTCGCTCAGGTCGAGGTGCCGGATGTGCGCGAAGTGGAGCTGGAGGTACTCGAGCTCGGCGTCCGCGCGCTCGAGCTGCCTGCCGCGCAGGCTCACGCGCTCGGCGTCCGGGTCGGCGTTGAAGAGCTCCTGGAGCTCCTCGAGCGCGCTCATCGTCGTCGTCGTCGTCGTCGTCCGATGTGTGGAGAGCAAGTTGCGAGTTGCGAGTGAAGAGCATGAGAGTCATCGAAATAGCGCAGCGAAACGGTGAAGTGAGTGATGAAACAACCTCCGACACGTGACGCGCCTGCGTCACGCATAGTGAAATGATGGTGAAACGAATCATTCATAATTCGACGACTTTTGAAGATACGACGACGGTTCATAATATGATTGATCGTTGGCAACAAGCATAACATTCTTCATATCAACAGTCTTCAAGCAAGTCGATCGACATGGACGGCGGCGGCGTGGGCGACATCCTCGCACTCAGCGAGCTCATCAGCGGCTACCAGACGGCGCTGAACGAGGAGCGCGACTGCTACGATGCGCGGCAGTCTGCGCTCACGCCGTCGACGATCGGAGGCGCGGGGCGAGCACCGGAAGGTGTGTCGGACGCCGTGTCGGACGGCGCTCGTCCTCGCCATGCGCTCACACGCGTAGCTCCCGTTCTCCTGCAGTGGATCGACCCATTGGACAGATCCGCACCGCAAAACCCAAGGAGATCTGGAACTGGGACGAAGTGCCGAGCGACGACGAGGACGACACCGAGTTCGAGACCCGCAGCCGCCCCGTGTGCGTGCGTGGCCGGTGGGTGGTGCCGAGTGACGAACACGCTCGGCTGACTGCGTCCTGCGCGCTGGCAGCTTCGAGATCCTGTACAAGCAGAGCGTGATGACGGAAGACGTCTTCCTCGGGCTGAGCGACAAGGACCCGTCGTTCGCCAACTGCGAGGCCATGGTCGTGCGCGTCGCGTGTCCGCGCCACACGCTCGAGGACATCGAGCTCGACGTCCGGAAGCACAAGCTGCTGCTGCAGTCCCCGACGCTGTGCGACTTGCAGTACTGCTTCCTGCGCTGCTCTGCACTCACTGCTGCCTGCTTGTGTGATGCCAGGAAGCTGTCGCTGTTCCTGCCGCACCCCGTCCGGCACCAGGACGGCGACGCCAAGTGGGACGTGAGCAAGCAGACGCTCGCGATATCGCTCCCGATCATCCGCGACGAGTGGTGACAGCGCCTCTCAACAGCAGCAGCTGCAAGAGGAGGAGAAACGATCGGTACCATACACGCAGCTCTCTTGAGTCGCCCGCACGTGCGCCGCGTCAGCGCGTTCGTGTGAGCACGCACAGGCGGATCTGCTCGCGATCTTCGTACGGGAACATCTGGTCGCCCATCCGGGCGAGCGCGGCGGCCGTGATGTCCTCGTACGCGATCGCGAAGAGCGCGAGCTGGTCGAGGAACGCCTGGAACGTCTGCTGGTTGCGGATCGTGGCCGCGAAGATCGCCTTGCGCGCGCGCTGCTCGGTCGCCAACCCCAGGAAGACCTGCAGGACGCGCACCAGGCTCGGGAAGCTCGCGACGTCGTACACGCAGTCGCCCGCGAGGAGGATGTCCGGACGCAGTTCGTCGCCGCTCGCGCTCGGGTCCCACGTCTCCCAGTCCAGCGTGACGACGTCCACGGGACACTGGAAGTGCGGCGCGTTGATCTCGGCATTGTACCGGAGGTTCTGCATCACGCTCGCGCCGTAGTCGCTCAGCACCACGCGCTTGGGCTGCGCGGCGCGCGCGAGCACGAGCCCCGTGAAGCCGACGCCGGCGCCGAGCTCGAGCACCGTCTGGCCCGCGAACGCGTCCGCGTGCGTGAGGACGAACTCGGCGAGATACCACCCGGCTTGCCAGATCTTGAGCCCCACCTCGTTGAACACCGAGGCGACGCGGCACGTGACCACGGGCGCGTCCGCGCTCGCCGGCACGAGCTGACGCTCGCTGCGCTGGCCGCGCGCCGGGAGTGCATACGAGACGTAGTGCAGGTCCTCCGGGCTCAGCGCCGCCTTGCCGAGCGGCGCGTGCAGCACGAACTCCATGAGCTCCGCGACCAGCTCGTCGTGCGCCTCGGCTCCCACGGCCTCGATCTCTGTGCAGCAGCAGGCAAACACGCACGGCAGGCAACGTCAGCCTACTTTGGGGACTCGCATCGAGGCGCAGGAGCCAGTCGGCGTGCCACTCATGTAGCTCTTGAGGAAGCGGTAGACGTAGGTCTTGTGCGGCGGGAACCGGTCGCACACCGGGTCGCGCACCACAGTATCGAGGATCTGCGCCTGCGATCGTCGGCAGTCGACAGGCGGCAGTCGGCAGTCGGCACCACCACCACCACAGAGCAGCAGCAGTCGTCAGTGTCTCGGGAGCACTGTCCTCCAGTCGTTTCCATGTGTCCGATTCACTCGCCTACCTGCACGTGCAGCGAGCTCCAGTGGCCGTCGCTGTCAGCGCCGTCGCCTTCCATAGTGCGCTTCATGTGCGCGACCGCAGTCTTCACCGGCACCATTGCGCGGTACGCGCTCAGGATCCAGCCGACATCGCTCGCGTTCGTGTCGGGCATCGTTTGATAAGCTTTCAGCCAATCGGTCTCAGCGTGGACTCAGTCGGTCTCATCATGGACGTAGTTGGTCTCAGCATAGCCAAAGTCGGTCTCAGCATGGACAAAGTTGGCATAACATTGGTGCACGAGCGACCGACCACCAGCAGCTCCGTCCGCCAGCCACGATGATCGAGTGCACGACGTGCGGCGCGGTGGGCGAGGAGAGCTTCAGCACCAACTACTTCGGCGAGCTGGTGTGCGAGCTCTGCGGCACGCAGAGCTTCCTCCAGGCGCGCAATGAGACGCAGGACATGGAGGACACCAACGTGGACGTAGCGCGCGTCCTGCGCAACTCGAGCATGAAGCGCGTGACGCGCCGCTCCAAGCGCGCCGCGAAAAACGCCGCTGGCGCCGCGCCGCAGACCAAGTACACCACGCAGCGCAGCACGGGCCGCCGCGTCAAGTGCCGCAGCGACAGCGCGGCGCTGCTCGACTGCCTGCGCGCGTCGCAGGCGGTGCTGCGGCACCAGGCGCAGGCGCTCGCGGCGCTCGGCGGCTTCCCGGACGCGTTCACGGACGCCGTGGAGCAGATCTGGTTCCAGTTCCTCGAGACGTGGGAGCGCAAGAGCTCGCGGCCGCTGCTGCGCTGCTTCACCGAGTACTTCGTGACGCGCTCGAAGGCCGACAAGGCGATGGACCCGGCGCTCACGCAGCAGCTGCTCGAGCAGTGGGGCGTCGACCGCACCGCCGAGGCCGACGAGGCTGCCGGCCGCGGCAGCGACGGCGACGGTGACAGCAGCGACGCCGCAGATGACGGCAACGCCGACGACCTCGACGAGGGCCAAGAGGAGGAGGAGGAGGAGGACGGACAGAAGGAGGAGGAGGACGGCAGTCGACGCAGGCGCGTGAAGCGCGCGCCGACGCCGCGCCCGAAGAAGCGGATGCACCTCGTGGACCACAGCGCGTCGCTGGACCACTTCTCGATCGTGGACCTGCTCGGCATCCTCGTGCTCGCGGCGCGCGTGCTCAACCTCGGCGTGCTGCCGTGCGACGTCGCGTACTGGGTCTCGACGGGCGAGCTGCCGTTCCACAACCTGCTCGCCGTGTGCTGCTCGCCGGAGCTGCAGGCGGCCGTGTACGACGTCTCGCTCTTCTTCGAGTCGACGATCGCGGCCAACCGCGTGACGGCCGTGCGCGTGGCCTACCACGCGCACTACCTGCAGCACCACCTCGAGCTGCCGCTGCCGCCGCTAAACGTCTCGCTCGCGGCGCACACCATGTGCGCGAACTTGGGCTTCCCGCCGCAGGTGTTCCGCCACTTCCAGTGGCTCGCGGGGCTCTTCAACGCCAAGGGCGGGCTGCCGGAGCTCCCGCTGCTGGGTCGACGCAGGCGCCAGGGCAGCGGCCGCGCATACGCGGAGAGCGAGGAGGAGGAGCAGCTGATCGCATCGGGCGTCGGGGTCGCGGCGCATCTCGCGGTCGCGGTCAAGATGACGGCGAACTGGCACGAGTGGGTCTACGAGCGGCCGCTGCGCCGCGCGCGCCACGTGCCGCCGTACCGCACCGAGGACGCGCGGCTCCTGCTGCGCCGGGAGCTGGACGCGTTCGTGGACTTCTGCGAGGACTCGCTCGTGGGACCGGACCGCGCGAACATCCCACCGGGCTTCGAGAGCCACGTGTACGACCTGCGCGGCAAGTACAGCGAGCGAAGACAGCAACAACAGCAGGAAGAGGAGGAGGAGCGACCACCGAGTGGCGACGCAGGGAGCGCGACGCGCCACCCGCTGCTCGCGTACCCCGCGCTGTACGTGAACGGCGTGTGCGCCGAGCAGGACGACGAGATCGACGCACGCGTCGCGTCCATCAAGCGGAGCATGGCGGAGGAGACGAAGGAGTCGTCTGGCGACGACGACGACGACGACGCCGACGTGTTCTTCTACCCGCTGTACCTCGCCTCCGCCAAGTTCCCGGTGTTCCACGCGGCGTACGAGCACGTGCTGGCGCTGCTGGCCGAGTACATCGACGCGCCGATCGCCTCGGTGCTCTCGGTGACCAAGCGGCTCGACCGGGCGATGCTCGCGGCGTGCAAGAAGCTCGAGGCGACTGGAGTCGTCGTCCGGTGCGACGACAACGAGAAGGCGCGCAGCGAAGCGTGAAGCGTCACTCGCTCTCTTCCATCTCGTCGCACGTAGCGCGCGTGTCCGTCCGTCCTTCTGTCCGCCATGGTGCGCGCGAGGGAAGCGACTGTGGAACATGCTCGCGTCCAACGCGCTCACTCTCTGTATCCCGTGTCTTGACAGACCACGTGCGCGCAGGCCATCAAAGCGTGGGTGCGTGCTCCTGCGGGGACGCCATGCGCTGAGACCCAGCAGCAGCTGACGCCACGCGCGACGCGCAGGAGGCCAAGAACAACGTGTCCGGCGAGGAGGCGGCCGTGATCAAGCTCTACTGCCAGATGCCGCCGATCGCCAAGCTCGACAACTCGCTCAACACGCTCAAGAACTGCGAGTGCGAGCGCTCTGCTCTGCGCGAAGTGGCGCTGGTGCTGGTGCTGCAAGTAGCTGAGCTGGGCTGAACGCCTCTCGTCTCGCAGGCAACTGTCGCTGTCGACGAACTGCATCGACCGCCTCATCCCGCTCTCGGGCATGAAGAAGCTCCGGATCCTGTCGCTCGGCCGCAACCAGATCAAGAAGATCGAGAAGCTCGACGACGTCTCCGACACGCTCGAGGAGCTCTGGGTGTCGTACAACGTCATCGCGACGCTCGACGGGCTCTCGGGGCTCACGAATCTCACGACGCTCTACCTCTCGAACAACCTCGTCAAGAGCTGGGACGAGCTCGACAAGCTCGCGAACCTCCCCAAGCTCCGCGACGTGCTCTTCGTCGGGAACCCGATCTACGACAACCTGTCCAAGGAGGACCAGCGCCTCAACGTGCTCAAGCGCATCCCCAAGGTCGCCAAGATCGACGGCGACATGGTCAAGCAGACCGAGCGCGACGCGGCCATGGGCCAGTGAGCGATCGAGAGAGAGAGAAAGAGACGCACGCACCACAGCAACGCGCTTGAACGGGGGGAAAGCTCCCATTCGTCTTCTACACAGTGCTTCGTCCTGCTGGCTGCGGAGAGCGGCGGTCGGCGCGTCTACTGCTTGCCCTTGAGGTACTGCAGGACGTAGCTGAAGTCCTTGTCGCCGACGCCGGACTCGACCATCATGTTGAAGAGCTGGTGCGTGTTGTACGTGAGCGGCATCGTGGCGCCGGCCTTCTTGGCGCAGTCCACGGCGAGCCCGAGGTCCTTGTGCGTGAGCTTCGTCGCGAAGCCGCCCTTGTAGTCGTTCGACGACGGCACATTCTCCATGAGCCCCGGGTACGGGTTGTACCTGCGCGAGCAGCGGGTGCCGAGTGAGCTCACGTCTCCGTCGGCCCACACGCGAGACGGCAGACACGTACACCGTGGACGACCAGCACTGCGACGTCGACGTGTTCATGATGCTGCGTCGGCCGAGAGACACCGAGCGAGTGAGAACCGTCAGCTGCGCACACGCGGCACCCATTCCTGCCAGCGAGCGCCGGCACGCACCCCATGAGCACCTTCGGGTCGATGCCGAGCTTCACGCCGAGGTTCATGGCCTCCGCGACCGACGTCATCTGGATCGCGAGCGCCAGGTTGTTGCAGATCTTGGCGACCTGGCCCGTGGCTGCAGGCGGACGACGCCGAGCGTCAAGCGTTAGTTCCGCACCAACAGCACCACCAGCCTCAGCAGCAGCAGCAGCAGCAGCAGCGCGGGTGGTCACGTACAGCTGCCGCCGCAGTGCACGATGTTCTTGCCCATGCCGAGCAGCACGGGCTTGACCTTCTCGTACTCGGCCGCCTCGCCGCCCACCATGAAGGTGAGCGTGCCGTTCTCGGCGCCGACGACGCCGCCGGAGACCGGCGCGTCCACGAACGTCGCGCCGCGCGCGTGCAGCTGGTCCGAGAGCGACTTGGTGAACGTCGGGTCGATCGTGCTCGAGTCGATGAGCACGTGGTCGCCGCGCAGCGCCTCGTGGATGCCGTCGGCGCCGAGGTAGACGTGCTCGACGATCGCGGTGGACGGCAGCATCGTGACGATCGTGCCGCAGAGCTCGGCGACCTCGCGGGGCGTCGCGGCCACGATCGAGCCCTTGTCCGCGTGCGCCTTGGTGCTCGCGGGGTTCACGTCGCACACGACGACGCTGTGGCCGTTCTTGCGCAGGTTGTTGGCCATGTGGTTGCCCATGCAGCCGAGGCCCACGACGCCCACGTGCTGCTTGGCGGCGCTCGAGAGGCTGCGGCGCAGCGCCGGCGTGGAGACGGCGGCGGTGCGGCGGGCGAGCGAGAGCATGGCGGAAAGGCTGCGACAAAGGGGTGGGGAGGGCGGAGGAGGACGGCGAAGGTGACGTCGACAGCGAATGCGAAAGTGAGGGGAAGGCGGCGGTGGCGGCGGCCGCGAGGGCGTCGAGCGAGCGGCGAGAGAGGAACGTGCTGCACGCGCCGAGTTGATCCGCGATTGGCAAGCCGCGATAAGGACGCGATGTCACTGTTTCCGTGATGACATCCACATACTGAAAACCAGCCTAATTGTAGCACGTCTAATTTGATAAACATTATTTTGAAAAATTGTACGTGGGCACAATTAAGCTTGATTTCACTATTCTCATGACACGAAATATCATCTCTAAGTTCTAATTTCTCCGTGGCATCGTCCAAACATTGCGATTCATCTGCTCGGAAATAAGAGGAGACTGCAAGTTCAACATCACGCGCTAAAGTCCGAATTGGAGCGTGATTGTGTGAGCGCCAGAACACCAGAACGGAATGGCATGGAGAAAGCTCGTTCGACGGCGCTCTGTGTGTGCTAAAGGAGAGCACAGCAGCACACCTCCGTTTTGTTAGCGGGGCGATTCACTGCGCTCCGATCCGGAGACTGAGCCGCCACTTCGGATACATATCTGAAGAACTGGTGCCACGGTGTCGACGACGCTAACTGAAGATCTGCGTGAGTGGGGCGCTGCGTTGCGGTTTTGTCAGAAGGGCGTCGTTGTTGGCGTCGTCTCCTCATCGTCCACGTATCGTATCGTGCCTCGTATCGCGCTCGGGCTCGCTCGTTATGAGCCAATGAGCGCGACAATGGCGTCCATACTTCAGAAACACAGCATGATCTAGTCCTGATGCTTCTGATGCTTGTCGAGTCTGTGATTCTCCTGGACGCACTGGTCCTAGGGACTCCTTTGACGCCACGCCGGTCGCGTTTGAGGTGTTATCCGCAACAGTGCAAGCCCACGTTGTGATACCCAGCACAGGCGCAAGCACTTGGCAAGTGTTAAGTGAACATAAGAAACCGTGAATTCGTGCTCGAGGTTATGATCGCATTGGTTGGAAGAACGTCGATCGACTGTGAATGTGCGAGTGAGCGGTGTGTGTGTGTGTGCTCGAAACCTGAAGTACGTAGCGATCAACTCCGTCCCGGTTCTCCAGTCTGGATGAGAAAGCTGGGTCGATACTCGAGCGAATGAGACCTTGGCATCCGTATCGATTCATCAACTCGTCGGGTCTTGGCGAAACGCGCAGATGTAGAGAAGCACATCGATCTGAAAGCCCAGCAAGCAGCTTTGTGATCGAGCACCGAGCAAGTGCAAGAACCTCCTCCAGCCAGCACACCTCGTTGGATGATCTCTCTTTAGAGATAAAACCCCGGAAAAGTGAACCTATTTTACCGTGTACTACAGCTTTTCAAATGTTACGTCTCTCACAGTAGCTCTTCGCTTTCTTGTCCATAACGAAAGCCATACTAAAACCAAGCTCGCCGCCGCTCCCGAGTAAGCTCCTCCGTCGACCGTCGCGCGCGCCGTGGCCGCAGCGCGTCGCGCTTGCTGCCAGTCGATGGCGCTCGCGCGTGCACGTTGCACCCGAGCGAACGCGGTTCATTCTGACGCTCGCGCTCGTTTCTTTGCGAAGGCGTCGGTGCTTAGAAGGAGAAGGAGAAGCGAGTGAGTTCGCAGTCGCGACCGCCAGAAACCGGAGCCGCCGCCATGTCGGACCCGATGCGCGACGGCGACCTCATGGAGGGGCAGGTCGTGGAGCTCACGGAGGCGGAGCAGGCGCAGCACCAGCTGCAGATGGAGCAGCAGCTCAAGGCGTTCTGGGCCAAGCAGCTCGTCGAGGTGCGTTCGGCTTGGTAGTGTGTGTGTGTGGAGTCTGGAGTATGGGGCCGAGCAGCAGCTCACGGAGTCTCGTGGCGCGTGGCGCGAAGATGGAGCAGCTGGAAGTGGGGAGCGAACAGGGTGCGTAGCTGCTGCTGCTTTGAGCGGCGAGAGCGCCGGGAGGAGGGCTGAGGGCGACGTGGGCGTGCAGACTTCAAGAACCACAACGACCTGCCGCTCGCGCGCATCAAGCGCATCATGAAGTCGGACGAGGACGTGCGCATGATCAGCGCCGAGGCGCCCGTGCTCTTCGCCAAGGCCTGCGAGATGTTCATCCTCGAGCTCACGCTGCGGTCGTGGGGCTACTCGGAGAAGAACAAGCGGCGGACGCTGCAGAAAGAGGACATCCAGACAGCGATTAGGAACACCGACATCTTCGACTTCCTCGTCGACGTCATCAACTAGCGCGAAGCTGCTGCTGCTGCTGCTGCTGGCGCGACGCTGTCTCTGCGGAAGCGACGCCAGACACGTCGGGTGGACAAGCTGAAGGAACGGCGGCCGAGTGCGCGCGAAGATGGGAGCCGACGGCGAGCCTCTCATCTCTTCCTCTCTCTTCTCTGCTCTCGCGCGCGCCTACTATATACACGTCCAGGTGCTTGGGTTTGCTTCCGATCGTCGGCGCAGGCTGTGCGTACTGCACACTGCCGCTCTCTTCGCTGTCACGCGAGCTCAGGAGAAGGCTTCGAGGCGCATTCGGGTCTACCAGGCGCATGAGGCGTCAGGCGTCGTTCACGTGAGGCGTGAGGGGAACCAGGTTCGAGCAGGCGCACGCACCAGCATCGTCGAGCGCATCTGCTGCAGCCGCTGCTGTTTCGCCTCGATCGACAGTTGCGGTGTCGGCGATGCTGCGCTCGATCCAACGTGCCGGTCAAGCCGCGCTGGTGGACTGCACGGTGGAGTTGGCTGGGCTGGGCTTGCACCTGATGTCGCCGGATCAGCCGGTCCGCTGCTCCTGGTTGCGCTCACTACGAGCTCCAGCTGCGCGAGGCTGGCGCTGCTCTCCCAGGGACTGCACTCGCTGTCGCAGGAGACCTCGGAGCTCTTCGGGCATCCACTTCGCAGTGGCGTCGAGTGCTTCGCTCTCGGTGGCCGCGCTTGTCCGCTGCTGCCTCGCGTGCTTGCGTCCTGGGGTAACGGCTGGTTCCAGCGCGGATCGGCGCAATGGCTGCTCCTCCTCGGCGCAGTAGAGCGGCGCGACGCTGTGCTTCCTGGTCTAGGGGAGCTGCGGGTGCCACCACTCGCGCTTGGCGACGGGAGCAAACTAGACGATGGCGCGTGCTGCTGAGGTCGCACTTGCGAGGCTGTCTTGTCGTGCTGGAACAGGGAGGCAGGAGCTTCGTCTCCGGTCGCCTGCGGTGCGAGCGTGAAGTGAACCAACGTGTCGATGACGACGCGATTCACTGGACTCGTCGAGGCCACGAGGATGCTGATGCAGTGATCGTAGAGCTGGTTGCCATGGAAGCCACATGTCTTAGACGGAGCCCTTGTTCTCAAACGAGCGACAAGAGTACGTGGACGTACATCGCGCGGCTTGGTGACGTGCCGGAAGAACTTGACGGGATCGAACAAGCGCGTCGTCGTCTCGCTTGAGTGGAGTCCGGTGGCGCTGAAGAGCAGGCAGTTGCTGGTGTCAACCTGCTCGCGGTGGTACAAGAGTATCAACAAACACAGTGTCAGTCGCAACGATCGTCACACGCAGCACCTTGAGCCCAGCAAGCGAGTGAACTAGGTACTCACATTGAGGTCTTCCAGGCTCACGGTCTCGTGCGGGCGGGCCGACATGTCGGTGAAGACTGCGCGGAAGCGCCAGGCGGAGAGCGACTCGGGGTGTTCCAGGCGCAGCTCCAGGTGATAGAGTGCCGGGTCGTCGGCGTTCATGGATCGGCGGCGTGGATGGGTCTCGTCTGCATCAGAACCGAGGAGCAGCGCGTTGAGTTGGTTCTCCTTGTTTGGCTCCGCGCTGCTGCTTTTGTTTGGCCTTTGGGGCTTCTCATCGCACTGCTGCCTCGAGTCCGAAGCGTGAGCATCCGCTGCGGTCTCCTCAGTCGCGAGTGTGGCGCCTGTTGTCTTGACGCTCTCCGACTTTGCGAACCAGTTTTTCACACTGCGAGCTCGTCGACTCTGCGAGTCAGCGGACCGAGAGCGAACTCGTGCTCGGTGACGAGCGCTCTGATGGTGCGACGGTGGCGTCTGTGGACTGCAAACTGGTTGGCAAGGCACGTCCTGGTGCTCATCGTTGCTGAGAGGTCTTGCTGCAACGACAACATAAGAGCACAGTAGACGCGTAGCGAATCAGCCGGTCGGATCAACGAGTCTACGGAAGTGAGCGTGGCTGCGTGATGGCGCGTCTTGAGAGAGCGAACGAACAAACCTGCTGAAGCGCTCAACGTCGGCTCCGTCGATGTCACGTGGCATTGGGACTCGACTTCGCCGACGTCGTCGTCTCGCTCGCCGAATAGTCGCGACTTGACCATCTACAGTATGCAGAGCGTACACACCACGCGGAGTCACGCTTTGCTCGCAACCTCTTGTCGCTGACAAGAGTACGCTGCACGTGGAACTCACCTCTGGATGCGAGGAGAGAAGCAGATCGGAGCGCTTCACGTTGCCAGAGCTCCCCAGCGCGCCTTGAATCGCCTGGTGTGACACACCACTGAGCCACAGAGCTCGCACACAAGCAGAGCAACCTCGCGGTTGACGAAGGAACGTACGTTCCAGGCGTCCTCGAGGATCTCCTCGGCACGCTGCTGCTTCGGGTCGATCCACGTTTGCTCGCCTACCAACCGCTTCGCGCTCCGAGCTGCACTCAGATATCGGGCGTCGCCGCTGCTGTTGCGAACGCTCGTGCTGCCTGGTCGGGACGGTGGTCGTCTTGTGCTGATGTCGTTGTGATGTTGCTCGTCCTGGTTCGAAAAGGACTTGTCTCCAACGTTCGTCGACTCGGGGCTGCCAGCTTTTCGGCTCGGCGGCACAGCATCGCGGTGGTGTCGCGCCTTCATGGATCCTCCCCCGCTCTCTTGGACGCTTGTCTTTGCGAGGCGCACTCGCTGGCTGTACACGAGCTGCCGTAGCTGGTCCGAGGACGCGACCTTCGGGGGCTGGCTGGACCTTTGCAGCAGCTTGATCGTGCGGTCGAGCTGCTGGAACTTGGCTTCGATGATGCTCGACGACATGTGGGTGCTTGTGTATGTGCGCTCGCGCTGAGAGACGCGGGCGGCGGTAGAGAACTCGAAGAACGCTTGCGTTCCCGATATACATGAGCTTGGAGATGTCGGTCGTAATAGTTCGTGCCATCGATTCATCACGAAGAAGTTCCAAAGCAGTCGAGTGGGGGTGACATGAAGGAGAACCGGGCGAGTCCTCCTCGCTGTTGGACGCTCTCGTCTTGTAGTCGCGGTCGCGTTCGGTGTTGATGCTCGGACTGGTACCCGAGACAGCCGCTCGCACTGTGTTTATGCTAACGAAGCGATGCGTGCAACCCGCTTCTTCCGGTGCGAACGTGGTGGTGGAGGTGGTGTAGTGTGTGTGTATGTTGCTCTGCGAAGGCTTCTGGTGTCTCCACTTTGGCGAAGCCACTTGGACAATTAGGTGGACACTCGGGTACCACTGCTTATGGCAATGCCGGGATCAGAGACGGGAGCAGAAGCTGAAGTTCAACGTCGGATCGAATCGATGCACTCGCGCACAGCTCAAGCTACACCGACAGTTCGAATGCATCGGTACTGCGTGCAGGGACGGCGACCGAGCAGCGGCAGCAAGAGCGCTCTTCGTGCATATCATGCTGACGAGAAGGATTCTCCATCAGAATGCACCGGATCTCAAGCGAACAAGTGCACGAAGCTGGCGAGCTTCATGGCAGGCGGCGGCAACTCGATCCATCATCGAGCTCCTCGAAGAAGCAGCAACAACGCCTTCGCTCTGTCGACAGCCCGTGGGAACCAGCTCGCACGTCGTCTTCAACTGTATCGCACGGTTGTTGACGTGTCTGCCGGACGGAGCACAAACATCGCGATTCGACTCGGACGTCTCGTGCGGCTCCGATTCCGTGAACTGACTGACCGCGACGCGCTCCCGATACATTTGCACTGCGCGCTATGACCAGAGAGCTCTCGTACCTTCCACAGCGAGCATAAACAGCGGACAAGCGTGCGGGTCACAGGCGACTTGGTGTCAACGAAGTTCCGGGTTCTGTGCACTTCAAGCGGAACTAAGCGACCCAGCACGTACGTCTCGACGCCACCCAAGTCGGGAGTCTTGACTGGGGTCGGGGACCTCGATGTCAAACAGCAGAAGTGGAATCGAAGACCTGGCAATGATCCTGGAGCAGCAGTAGGGCGACATCTGCAAGGATCCAAGAGCTCACTTCCGAATTCAACGCATTCCCAACACTCCGCGGCAGCAGCCTCCCCCGACTCAGCACCTTCCACTCGTCCAAGCAAGCATGTCCAAGGATATCGAAGCCGGCACCGCGAGTGGCTATGACGCGTTTGCGTCGCCGAAGATCGACGGACCCCAAGCTCGCGAATCCCGCACTGCATCTCAAGGCGCCTCCATCGTCACGCTCATGCTGATCTCGCTGCCGCGTCTTGCCGTCACCATGACTTGGTCGGCGCAGTTTGCGGCGCTCGGGCCGTACCTCGGCACGATGCTGCCGAACTTTGCGGTGCAGCTGACGCAAGTCATCGGCCCGATCTGCGGCATTCTCATCGGACCCACGATCGGTGTCTTCAGCGACCGGTGCACGAACAAGTGGGGACGTCGTCGGCCGTTCCTCGTCGCTGCGACCATCGCAAGTGTGATCTGCTGGATCCTCATGGGGTACACCCGTGAAATCGGCGAGGCGCTCGGCGACTACGGCACAGGTCAGCCGGGACAACCGACGAGCCGCACGTGGACCGCGTTCTTCACAATCTTCTTCTACGCGTGGATGGACATCACGGTCAACATGGTGCAGACGCCGACGTACTTGTTCATCGCAGACTTCGCTGGCGAGAGACAAACGATGGGAGCGGCGATCGGCCAGGGGTGGTCGCTCGTCGGCTCGATCTTCGTCGCTGGATACATCTACCTCTTCGGTCCGGCACACAAGAGTCTTCGGTGGTTCCTCGGGATGCTCTCGGTCGTCATGGTTATCTGCGTCGCCGTCGCCTGCGTGTCTGTGAGAGAGACCCCGATCAAGCGCGACGGAAGCGACAAGACTGGCGCCTGGCAACAGGTCAAGTCGGCGTTCGGCTCGATTCTCAACGCCCTCAAGACGTTCCCGCCGACGCTGGTGATCTTCTGCGGCATCTTCTTCTGCGTCTCCTACGGCTACACGTCATACACCGGCAACAAGGGTCAGTTCTTCGGCTTCGAGGTGTACGACGGCGAGGCGTTCGGCGCCGACTCGTGCGGCTCTGGCAGTAACCCGCCGTGCACGGAGGCACAGGACGCGTACAACAAGGGCGTGAGCCTCGCCGGCGGCTC